>CAUYQG010225414.1:0-54202 GCA_963574415.1 Tarsius wallacei | reverse complement strand
GCAAGTTAGAGCACAATAGACACCTAGGAATTGGCGGTTATTTTCCTTTCATTATTAATTTTAAATGAATATTCCAGTGTTATTGTGAGCAGAAGACTGCAGGAAGTTATTGTGGGAGGAACACAAAGAGGAACAATATAAGATCTCTGTCCTAGCCAAGCTCGGTGGCTCAGCCTGTAATCCTGCGCTTTGGGAGGCTGAGGTGAGTGGATTGCCTGAGTCCGTGGGTTCGAGACCCACCTGGGCAACTTGGAGAGACCTCATCTCTACAATAAATCAAAAAAATTAGCCGGGCGTGGTAGCGCGCGCCTGTAGTTCCAGCTGCTTGGAAGGCTGAGGCGGAAGGATTGCTGGAGCCCAGCAAGTCGAGGCTGCAGTGGCCAGGAGCGGCCACTGCACTTCAGTCTGGGTGACAGAGTTAGACTCCTACTCCAAAAAAAAAAAAAAAAACAACTCTGTTTTTAAAGGACATTGTCAGAGTTTAGCTGGATAGACGCATTCACACATCCAACAAGTTGTAAACAGGGCAGAAATGTTGAGCTGGAATAATTTTTATGTTACCAAGATGGAAATTCTAGATCATCCTTACCCTCTCTTCTGATCTCTGGAGATCTCCTCCATAAATGTGGCCAAAATAGAATAGCTTTAATAAACTCAAAGATGTTCTTGAAACCGTTATTAATAACTAGGTTGTGTCCAACTACAATAAATCAACTGTTTGTAACGATCATGGATTTCTACATCTTGATTCTATCTTAAGCTCTTGCTTTTGTTTCCAATGAGCCACCAATCTCTAAAACTACACCGAAGCTGGCTCCTTATATAGGACATATCCAGGTGTTGCCTTAATTACAGGGGCTCACAGTTGATTACACTGCTTGGGTGCTGACATTCTCTTCTCTCTGGTTCATGACAGACTTTATCTATTGATCACGGCATTCTGCCCATTGAATGCAGCCTCAGAAACCTTCTCATCTCAGTGTTTCAGGCAATTAATTTGACTTGACATATGAGATAACGCCTATTTTTCAACCTGGTGTGTAAGTATTTCTGAGTTTGAGAAAGTCCATGCTCACTATCTTAACTCAAACTGCCTTTTAAGCCCAGCAAATCTATTTTTAGGAAACTTGACCTGTGAACTACAATTCTGCTTTTTTCTTTTAGTCTCACCATATGCTAAAATTCCATGATATCAACTCTGAAAACATGGCAGAATGCAGTGGTTCCCAACTATTGGTATGTATCAGAAGCACCTGAAGACTTGTTAAAGCAGATTTCTGGGTCCCACCCCTAGAGTTTCTGACTCAGTAAGTAGCAATCTTTAAAAAACAAGTCCAGAATACCTTTAGGAAATGTAATTCCAAGTGATGCTAGTGGTGCTGGTCAAGGAACCACACTTGGAGAAGCACCGACATAATGCAAAGACCATAGAATTACAGAAGGAAAAGCCTTGGGAGTATCATTAATAATGTCTTGATTCTCAAATTTTCTCTATGAAGATTTCCCTATAATTAAGCCTATATCATGGTATTATTTTAAGCATTACCTGAGGAATATTTCAGGCATTTAATAAAAGTAATCTCTCAGCATATATTTATTTCCTTTATGTCTTTTTTTTTTTGTACTTTGTAATTAAAAAAGCCAGATCTAGCATCTTCCTGGACACCATAGGGAAATGGATACAATGATGTATTCTTCTTAGTCCCTTCCCCCATGAAATGTTATATATCCTTTTTTTTTTAAATTTTAAAGATGTGGGGTACAATTCAGGGTTAGATATACAAATGTTCATTATGCAGGTACCCTTGTTGATGAGGTGTGCCCCTCCCTCCCCTGACAGTTTCCCTCAACTGCCAATCCCACTTCCTCTTCCTTGGCGGTTTCCCACTACTGCCCATCCCTTCCTTATAGTCTTATGATAATTGTTCAAGGTCCATTTATGAGTGAGAACATATGGAACTCTGTTCTTTGTTTCTGTGATAGATCACTGAGTATAATAGACTCTAAATCCATCCAAGTTGCTGCGATGTCCATATATTTGTCCTTTATGGCTGCATAATATTCCATTGTATATATGTACCACGTTTTTTTTTATCCAGTCCAGCTTTGATGGGCAGCATGGTTGGTTCCATGTTTATGCTATTGTGAATAGAGGTGCAGCAAATATGCATGTGCAGGTCTCTTTTTGGCAGAATGATTTGAGTTCCTCTGGGTATATTCCCAGTAGGGGGGTTGGGGGTCATATGGAAGGTCAATTTCTAGTTTTTTCAGAAATCACCACACTGTCTTCCACTAGTTTGCATTCTCACCAGCAGTGTAGAAGCATTCCTTTCTCTCCGCATCCTCTCTAGCATCTGTTGTTGTTTATTAATGACAGCCATTATTACTGGGGTTAGGTGGTATCTCAATGTGGTTTTGATTTGCATTTCTCTGATGATCAGAGAGGCTGAGCACCTTTTTATGTGTCTGTTGACTGCCCGTATATCTTCTTTTGAGAAGTGTCTATTCATGTCTTTTGCCCACTTTTGAATGGGGCTGTTTGTTTTTTTCCTTTCGGCACATTTGAGTTCCTTGTAGATGCTAGATGTTGGACCTTTGTCAGATATACAGTTGGCAAATAGTTTTTCTCATCCTGTGGGCTGTCTCCCTGCTCTCCTGATGATTTCTTTTACTTTGCAGAAGCTCATCAGTTTGATGAAATGTTATATATTCTAATCTTCAGAAACTCACTCTATGTTATTCTAAAGATCATTCCATATTTGCTTATTGCTCTGAAAAGCTTGCTTTAGGCCCTGGGAAGAGAGTTGTACTTTATTTAAGTTTGGGAAAGTAGACAAATGGTAATCCAGCAGGTAGCTGTGTATGAAAGCTGTAGAACCACGTGGAGGTTGGAATTTCCCTCTTTTCAGGTGCTACTTAAAAACAACTGGAAAATATCTATAACAGTTTTTAGCTCCTGCAAAGAAGTATACTATCCATATATGTACCAGGCTGCATTGTAAATGCAGTGCCATTTGAATTTTAAATTGTAATTTGTTGATTTACATGATTGTCCTGCTGAATACTTGGCATGGACATTTATATCTATGGACAAGAAACTGAGAAACAGAAAGCTTGAAGGAATCACTCAAGGATGATGAAGACGCCTGCTTAGGTTTGATCTCAAAGCACAGACTCCTGATAAATAATTCATTCACTTAGGTCACTCTCCTACTTGATTGCTCTCCAATTTACCAGGGGTTTAATTTGTTTCCACAAGTATTTTCACATGCAGATTCTTTATAGATTGCTGTATTTTTGTGCTTAGCAATCTTAATAAAAACATCAAGAGTACTCTTTAGGAAATATAATGTTATCTATGGAAAAATACTTCTTAATTATAATGCAGTGTTTTGGGACAGTATAAATGATAGCTTAGAATTGAAAGAGAATTACTGTGGTTATCATAAATCTCCTTGACAACAAGTTCAATGTTTTGAATACTGAGTCATTTAGAATTTTATACAGATTTACAGGTCTCTCACCTTGGCATCTCTTTCTTTTTCTTTTTTTAAAAATCAGTTTGGGATTGTAATAGGTACTCTTCAAAATCCTATTAAACATTATTGTTTTAACAAATATTTTTGGCCATCCAACTCAGTTGCATTTGAAATATCTCCCTAATTTTTACCATTATTATCACTATCTCTTTCTAATATTTATAAGCTACTAAAAACTGAAAAAACCAAGTTCAAAAACATTTAAATTATTGTACTGAAATGAAACTCCTTATTGGAGTGCCACTTTAAAATGAAAAACAAAAGAACAAGTGATTCACAGATCCTGGGTCTTCTGCCTAAAGAATATCTGAGGTCCCTTGGGAAGTTACCATCCCCAAGCTGCTTGCCTCTCATCTTGCAGCGAAAAGAAAGCCTTCTCAGCATATAGTATTCTGTACAGATTGCCTTCCTGCCTTTGGCGGAGCTCCTGGTTCTCCTGTGAATCACTTCTCGGTACACAGTGTTACCATTGTGTTATCTGAAAGAGCGGATCCCGCTGGGTGGTGGTGCAGCTCCTCCGTTGGGAAGGTCACAAGTTCATGTCTGCCTTGCATTCTGTCTAGCTAAAAGGTTCCTGCAAGGAGTCGGGAACTACTGTATTTCTGTGCTTGTGGAAGGTTGGGCTTTCAATGGTGCTCCAGCAGTGGTGGCTAAAAGGCCATTCGTGGTGGTAAATTCAAGACAAGGCTTGTCCTTGCCTGTCGGGCTGTGCCACATGTGTCTTTTAGCATCTTTTCTCGGGGGCTGTAAACATCCATGTGCTGACGGACTGGGGGAAGTGACTGAGGATGACGCAGGTGGTGCTTAATGGGACCCCAGAGTGAACTCTCTTGCAGTTTAACGAAGTGACCTTTGTTTATGAAGCAGGCACTCACTGAGCATCAGCCCTATGCTGGGCCCTGTGTTAGGTGCTGGAGTTAGTGTGGTCAATAAAACACTCTGTTCTCCTGGAGCTCTTATCCTAGTGGGGGTGTCAGGCGGTAGCAATGCCAGAGTGACAGAAGTTGTCAGAAGAGTAAAGCAGGGTGAGAGGGAGGGTGGGGGTGCTGTTTTACTAGGGTTATTGGGAGCAGTCTTTCCAAGGAAGAGACATATGGGCACCCCAAGGAAATGAGGGAGGGCCCATGGGAAGATCCAGAGAAGGAGCAAACAGACCCTGAGGAGTGAGAGTGTCTGGCCATGTGACAGAGGCTGTGCATGTGAATCAAACATTTATTTGAAATAGGAATGTTTTGTTGATAATGATTATACACATCTATATATAATACGTTTGAAAGAACAAAAACCTATCACCACAATGAAGGCATAAAATAATATTTTCTGTCATGAGTCTTTTTCCCAGTAAAGTCATCACAGGGTTAAAACAATGTGCTCTAAACATAATGTACTGTAACTGCTTTTTTAACAACTGAAAATGTACAGAAAACGGTGTTTTGACTGTCTATCTTTAGTCTTCAGCTGCTACTGTCACGATTCAGAAATTTGGATCTCTGCCTTAAGAGGCACTTTTTCTTAGCTGTAAAAAAAATCTGATGGAATCTACAACCGTAATCATAGCCTGGGATTTTAGAATATAAATCACTTGTTAGAAAGGAAGGGTGTTGATGTTTCTTTTCATTTGATTTTCAATATGCTTTACTTTGAGTTTGTTCGTATTTTGATAAAGATGAAATTTTCTTTGGCTTTGGTGTGTGGCAAACAGTGCCCATGTATTTTAATAGATACTGTACCTTCATACCAACCAAATCTTAATGTGAGTCAGGAAATCCAGAAAACTGAAACCAGAAATGACACTAGGCGCAGACAGAAAAGAGGAATTCAAGAATCTCTACATGTTACTTTGGTGGTTGGTGTGGAGGAGGAACTTACAGTAGCTTCTAAAAGTGTATCTACTTTCAGAAAAAATGAGAACAATTTAAAGAGAGTAAAAGAAAGCAATATGATCAAGAATTTGTTCTCCTATCTCTAAAATGTCTCAATTGCCAAAAATAAAATGAAAATATTGGCTGAAGCCAACATAGCACATATTTGGCAGTTTGAAATCTTATCCAAGAGCTTGCAAAATCAGTATAGATCTCACACCAAACTCCTATTTGTAGTAATGATAGCCAAGAGAATTAAGTATCTAACCCAGGAATCTTTTTTTTTTTTGAGTTGGAGTCCCACTTGATCGCCCAGACTGGAGTGCAGTGGCCACTCCCAGCCACCGCAGCCTCAACCTGCTGGGCTCCGGCGATCCTTCCGCCTCAACCTTCTGAGTAGCCGGAATTACAGGCACGCGCTACCACGCCCGGCTAATTTTTTTGATTTATTGTAGAGATGAGGTTTCGCCTGCCCAGGCAGGTCTCAAACCCAGAGGCTCAGGCAATCCACTCACCTCAGCCTCCCAAGGCGCGGGCTTACAGGCTGAGCCACCGAGCCCGGCTTAACCCAGGAATCTTAAAATATAAATATATTTATTTATATAAAATATAAATCTCAGAAGGTAAAAGAGGCTAGAAATAGAAGCATAGGATGATATTTCTACCTATAATATTTAAGGTAAAAAAAGAAAAGGGAACATTAGTAAAATTTCTATATTTTAACACACGAAGGCCAAATACATTCTAATTTTGAGTTGCAAATGAATGACCATACTAACACACACGAAGCCAACTTCTTCCCTTCCAAAATTGGCTTAAGATTAATAAGAGTGCATTTAGACAGAATTATTTTTAAGAATTACTCACTAATGAAGTTAGTTTACTGCCTGCATAAAACTAAGTTTTGTTGCCTATTTGAGTTACTTTGTATTGTCCTGAAATATTAAATTACTTTATGTTGTCCTGAAATATTACATTATAGAGAAAAAAATTCTGCTTTCAAGATATAATTGGAGTTAACAATGTTTTTTTAAATACACTGTGTTATCTTTATATTTAGGGCCAATCCATATGTTTCTTTTTCATTCTTTCTTCGCAATGAAATATAATGAATTAAAGTATAAGTATTGAAGTTCAATGGCTTTGGGTTTCAAACCTTACCAACTGGTTGACCTTGAGTAATTCATCCAAACTTTCTGTAATTCCATTACTTCATCTGTAAAGTATAAATCATATACTTTAAAGGGGTATCATAAGGTTAAACGTGACAATGTGATTACAATGTACATAAAAGTACCTAGTAATAGTAAACTTTCAATAAATGACACGTATTATATGTTAGTTTCCAACTGATTCTCTCTTTCTCCTTCTGCCTTGCCCTTGAGAGAGGCCTGAAACATATCCTTACCTCAAAATTCTCAGAAAGAACAAACCCTGCTGACACCTTGATTTTTGGACAATCCATTTCTGTGGTTTAGTCTGTGGTATTATCAGGAAGTACTAGGGTAGTGCTGTAACAAATACTTTAAAATGGGGAAGCAGCCTTGGAATTTGGTTGTGAGTACAGACTGGAAGAGATTTGAGGTATTTGATAGAAAAGGTCTAGATTGCCTTGAGTAGAGTATTGCTAAAATATGAATGTTAAAGATGCTGCTTATGAGGTCTCAGATGGAAATAAGGAGCATTTTATTAAAAACTGAAGGAAAGGACAATCTTCTTTCAAAAGTGGCAAATATTTTGACCCAACCGTGTTCTAGTTTCTTTGTGGAAATTAGAAATTGTAGTTGATAAACGTGGATATTTAGTTGAGGCTATTTCTGAGCAAAGTGTTGCAAGCACATCTTGGTTTCTCCTTGCTGTGTACAGCAAAATGTGAGAGGAGAAAGACACATTGAAGAAGGCATTGTAAGCAAAAAATAACCAGAAGTTGGAGTTTTGAAAAATTCTCAGCATATCTATATCGCAAAAAAATGAGGAACTGTGTTCTGGAGTGAGCACCAAGAGTGTGGCTGGACTGTCAGTCACTTGCTAAGAAGATTAGATATGTGACTCAAGGATCCAATCAACCATCCCAGCAACAGCCAGGATACAGATGTGGCTATCCAGGAAATATAGGAAATATCTGTGGAAGAACTTTTAGTCTAATGGCTTGGGTCTTTGTGAATTGCACAGGAAGCCAACAAGATTTTTGAGAATTTTATATCAGCAGGAACATTACCAGATTGGACTGAAGGTGACAGAGATGGGATGAAGAGCAAGAAGGCTGCTGGACTCTGGGAATTACAAGTAGGAAGTGGGACGACAGAGCTTTCTGGCCACAGACATACATTATCTTTAAAAAAAGAGAAGAAGCCGGGCTTGGTGGCTCAGCCTGTAATCCCACGCCTTGGGAGGCTGAGGTGAGAGAATTACCTGAGCCCGCGGGTTCGAGACCCGCCTGGGCAACTTGGTGAGACCTCATCTCTACAATAAATCAAAAAATTAGCCAGGTGTGGTAGCGCGTGCCTGTAATTCCGGCTACTCGGAAGGCTGAGGCGGAAGGATCGCTGGAGCCCAGCAGGTCGAGGCTGCGGTGGCTGGGAGTGGCCACTGCACTCCAGTCTGAGCGACAGAGTGAGACTCCAACTCAAAAAGACAAAACACAACAAACAAATAAAAAAAGAGAAGAGTGACCCTGAAGGTGGTTCAGAGGCCTACAGGGCTGCTACCGCCATCATGGGCCCAAAGGGCACAAGCTTAGCAATGTTGCAGCCATCTCTTTTTTGGTTAAAGAAGATGGAGCCGTCTCTTTGGTTTCAGAAGGCTGGGCCACTGTTGCCCAAGGGAGAGGGGACTGGTGCACCCTCAGTGGTAGGACCAGAGGACAGAGCATGGAGCCAAAGAGGATTATGCTCAATCCATAAAACTGAATGGAATTTTCTCTTCTGTGTCTTGGATCTATGATTCCATACTTTCTTCCAATTTCTTCCTTTTGAAACAGGAATGTCTATCCTACCCGTGTCCCTCTATTGTGTTTTGGAAGCAGATAATGCGTTGCCTGGTTTTATAGGCTCACAGATGGAGTGGAGCTTTGCCCCAGGCTGAATAATACTTCAAGTTTCGCCCATGACTGACTTGTTTGATGAGATTTAAATGAGATCTGGAGCTCAGAGTTGATGCTGAAATGATTAAGACCGTTGGAGGTGTTCGGATGGGGTGAATGTGTTTTGCATATGAGAAGGACACGAATTTTAGGGGTCAGAGAGTGTACTATTATGAGTTTGTCTCTACAAAATTATATGTTGAAATTGTAACTCGTGGTACCTCAGACATGACCTGTTTGGAGAAAGGATCATTACAGAGATAATGAAGTTAAAATAAGGCCATTAAGGTGGATCCTGATACTATATAGCTGGTGTCCTTATACAAAGGGGCAATTTGTACATTGAGACATGCATAGAGAGAAGACAATGTGCAGAGACATAGGGAAAAGGCAGCCATCTAGAGCCAAGGAGAATGGCCTGGAGCATGTGATTCCCTCACAGTTCTCAGGAGGAACCAACCCTGCTGACGTTCTGATTTTAGACTTTTAGCCTCCAGAACTGTGAGACAATACATTTCTATTGTTGAAGCCACTCTGTCTTTTGTACTTTGTTACAGCAGCCCTAGAAAATGAATGTACCCTTTCCCACTAATATTGCGTATGTGGGAGTTTCAGTCTAAGTGTTATAAAAAAAAACTATCTAATCTGTATTATATAAGGATAGTTGAAAGAGTGTAGTTATTTAGGATGGAAAAGAAAAGTATTAGAAAGCACATCTTTGGAGGACTGTATGTGACTTATTCACTGTAATTCCAGGTGGTAGAACTAGAACCAATGGGAAGTCATTATTGAGAGTCAGACATTGGTTCAATACAAAGAAAAACGACTTGTCATTTACTATTAAAGCTGGACAGAGATCTTCCTATGTTTTGGTTAGAAATTAAAGAGAAGTAAAACAACAAGGTTTTTATGTATGTTTGCATTTGTTGGTGTGTATCACTGCATCTATATCCTTTGGATATTTAAAAAAATTTACCTGTTGAGCTAAGGACAACTAGAAACTAGCAGGGTAGACTAAGGGGAAAAAAATCCAGAAACTTTGGACAAGGAGTGCCTCCATACTTTGTCTTGTAGAATGGTAAGAATAAGGCTTATATACAGTGAAACAGAGAAAAACCCAAATGCTGAGGTCAACAGAAGCGAAACTGCTTTTGATTCATTTAAAAGGAGAACAGGTGAGTAAGGAGGCAAATAGGTTTATAATTGCAATTAGAATTAGACTGTGATAGTTCTGCCATTAGAGTGTAAATACCAGGAGGTCAGACATAAATCTAGTTTACTGACTGTGATATTTCCCAGACTAGCACAGGTGTCTGATTCATAGCTGACATTTAACTAATACCAGCTAGAATAAGTAAAAAAGTAATGTTGATTCATATTCCTGTGCTTTTAAACATCTGTCTAGCATGCACAAAGCATTTTCTACATGTATGAGTTTTAGGTGAAGAGGTTAACAAACTGTAGTCTTTACTTTCTAAGAATATAGAGTATTTTTGTGAGACACATACATACAAGAAAGCAGTTATAGACTGATGCTGAAACACTCTCAAATTGTATACTATCATGCCAACTTAGACTTATGATGGATATATAGAGTAAAAATTTACAAAATGCCAAATAAACAAATGAGTTAATTGACAATAAGGTTATGTGGAAAAGTTGATCAAGTTACAGCTATAATAGAAAATATATAAAATATTTTTTAAATTGTGGATTTTTCTGTTTAGTAACAAGTGTGTAAACTTCAAGTAATAACCCAGGCTTACCAAAGAAAATGGAAATCATATTCTCGGTGCATAGTACCTACTTAGTAAGCATATGTTTGGAGAATTATGAATAAGCATAAATATGCCTACATATATAAATTAAGTATACAAGTAAGGAGGAGGGGCTAAAAGATCATGTTCCTTTTTTATCTCGGTGACTGGAGGTATTCACGGCACCATACTAGCAGTAGAGAAAGGATATTGTTCTTGGGAAAGTGGCCATGACAAGAGACACAGGTTAGGAGTTACCCGGAGTCCACTTCAAGAATGACTTCTCTCTAAATAGCTGCAAAAGGCACCGAACATTCTGCTGTTCCTTATTGAGAGCCCCTTCCAGCGACACTGAGGACCAATTACAGCAGGAGTGAGCTCAAGGAAATTGCTCTGGATGGTCCAGCATGCAGCCCCTATCGGTGCAAAAAAGCAACAAAATCAAGAAGGTCAACACTGAAGAATTTGGGAAGAAAGTTGATAAAGTAAAAGGCTTATAAAATATAAAACTGATTTGAAAGTTTCAGAGTTTTGCAACGGATGTTATTTATTAAAGTTTCTGGTTCCCAAACCATCTGGTAAGAAGGGAGCAATACATTTCATTCTGTCTTTGATGCTGAATACAGCTTTAAGTCCTGGGCAGAATGTGTGGAGCAGCTGTTTGAGAGCCCTGGAAAGCAAATTCTAGTAGGTAGACTGGAGGAAGAAAACTCAACTGTAAGAAGAGAATCAACCCAATTTGAAAATGGGCAAGAATGGTGAACAGATACCTCGCCAAAGAGGATATACAGGTAGCAAATAAACACATGAAAAGATGATTGTTAGCCATTAGGAAGATGTACACATCTATTAGAATGGCTAAAAGTTTTCAAAAGTTTTTATATTTGCAAGTATATAGTGCAACTGGAACTCTCATATGTCGTAAAAATGCAAAATGATACAACCATTCTGGAAAAATGTTTGATATTTTGTTATATAGATAAACATGTACTTACTATATGACTCAGGAATCCCACCCTTGGACATGTATCATAGAGAAATGATAGTCTATATTCACACATAACGTTGTCATGGATGTTTACAGAAGCTTTATTCACAATTGTCCCAAACTAGCAACAGCTCAAATGTCTTTCAATAGGTGAATGAATAAACAAACTGGTATATCCATACAATGGTATACTATTTGGCAATAAAAATGTATATACTATTCATAAAGGTAAAATCCTGGCTAAACTTCAGAGGCACTGTGCTGAATGAAAACCTGGTCTCAAAGGGTTAAATACTGTGTAATTCCATTTACATGACATTATTGAAAAGAAAAAGCTATATTGATGGAGAAAAGGTCAAGGGTCACCAGGGATTAGGTGTAGAGAAGATGTGTTTTAAAAGATGCAGCATGAGAGAGTTTTCTATATATCCATTGTTGTGGTGATTATGAGTACCTACACATGTCAATTTCATAGAACAGTGTACCCAAAAAGGTTATTATTATTGCGTAAAAAATTAAAAAAGAAAACAAAAGAGACCAAAATGTAGCCAGGAAAGCTTTCCAAAAATATATATTCTCTTTCAAAGTCTTTGCTATAAAGCTCAGCATGTTTACATATAAAATGCCTCTAGCCTTCGATTTTACGTGTGTAATGTCACTCTGTTTTGATGATATGAAATATTTATATAAAACTAAATTTGAATCACTTCTTAATTCTGGGATGTCATAGTCAGTCTTGATGAAGAAAATTCTATTTTCTTCATTATAAACCAATCAACCACCATCATTATTATTACTGAATTAAAATTCCATTATTAACGGATTTAAAATTAACACACTATGTAATAAACAAATAGTTTGTAATAAATCTTCTTGAAATTAAGTGAGCTCATCTTCATCTAAGCTACTGTTTTTGAAGCATTTTTCATATTGATATATATTCTGTACCCCTTTTAACACTCATATTATTGAAATATTAATTTAGGAAAATATTATTTCCGTGAAATAGCTTGTAAATGAATACTTAAACACCAAATGGATCTCTAAATATTATTCTCTTTTTAAGAGCAATAAAGTAGGTTCGACTTAATACTCATGTGTGCTATACTCTTTCTATGATCTCTTCAGCACCACAGTTAACTGGATATACGTAGGTAATAATTTACGTTGACAATATTAAGTGCATATTAATAACTATGTTACTTTTCTTATCTATTTCACAGAAGACTACTGGCAGGGTAGAAAATAATAAAAAGATAAAAGCTAATTTTAGAGAAAGAGGTTTTCCCAAATGTACTTATGTTTCCAACCTGTATGTCCCTAATATTTTACTTATTTAAAGTTACCCTTTTAAACAATTTTCTGACAGGTTAATATTATCTTTGGGAACTGTAGTACCCTCTTTTAGTGTGGTTTGCATAACACCTACCATGGAAACAGCTTCTTTTCTTGCGTTTAGGTCTCTGACTCACGCTTGCTAATATATCTTGATGTTAACAATGACCTAGGAAACAAAGAGAGGGACTTAGCATTTTTATTCTTTGTAATTTGCCTTCCCAGAATGTCCTTGTGGAAGGGGCAACTCATTGCTCCACCAAAAATCAGAAAGTACCATGAGGAGGGTTCTGGGCGAGTCTACCTAACCAGAATACCATCTAATAAACAGATACTGGAACAAACTGGTGTTCTGCTTTTGCACTGCAGCAATGAAGTGAATAATAATAATAATTGCTATGATTTTTAAAAAACAAAGAAATGATAGTTAAAATGGTAACTGCATAACTACTGTGATTTAGGGAGTTTCCGTTTGGAACCCTTTGTAAGCTCAAGTATAAGAAGTCAGGACATGGACTGGGATAGCTTCCGAAACAGTAAGAAAAATCCAGGGCTAACAGGAGGGCACGATTTGGAGCACTAAATGTATCTTTTTATTCATATTTTTTATTGATACATATTAATCAGTCAGAATGCAATGTCAGGCTCTCAAGATACAAAGGTGAGTTCAATTGTTTATGCTCTTGGAGACCTCATAGAAGGCCAGAAGACACATGAAATTACGGACCATCATCGACTACAAAACATTCTGGGGGCTGGACTCTGTGCTGATGGGATACAGATGAAACAACTGACTTTGCCTGTGGAAGTTGGGAAAAATTTCATTGAAGAGTTTTCCTTTGAATTTAGCCTTAATGGATGAGCTGTGGGATTCTTGGCCAAGAAAATAGGGAAATAACTCTCCAGGCATTGAAAACTACATAAAATAATAAACAAAATTTTGAAAAGGTTATTGCTTAATGCCAATGTATCTCTGGCTGTAATTTGAGAGAGACAGTTTATTCCATTTTTGTTTGATGGCCCCACCCACCCTCATCTTATTCTGCACTGAGGAGATCAGTTATTGATTCATTCAACGAATAGTTATTTAAAGGCCTGCTATGTGGCAAACACTGTTCTGGGAGTTGAGATTATAGCCTTGAACAAAACAAAGTCCTTTCTCTCATGAAATTTAAGTTCTAGGGATACTAAACAGATAATAAACAAGTAATTAAGTAATATTGACTACATTATACTGATGGCACTATGGATAAAAATAAAGCAGAATGGGGATGATTTTAGTTTAAACAGGGATGATTATGGGAGAATTCACCAAGCAAGTGATATTTGGGCAAATACTAGAAGGCGATGAGGAAACAAACTATGCAGATACCTTGGGGAAACAGAAACTTGAACGACATATTCAATGTACAGAAAGGAGGTCAGTGTGGCTGGAGCAGAGTGAGCTCGAGGGACTCAAAGGAGATGAAGATGGAGGTACTGCGATGGCGATGGGGGAGACTCATGCAGGGACCTCAAGGCCATTGTGTGGACTTTGGTGTTTAAGTGACGAGGAATCATCGGAGGGCTTTCAGGGGGCCAGTTATTTCTTGCATAGTACCAACTCTAAGAAACATGACACCATGCTCAAGCATCTAGGCCACAAGCCTTCCACCCAGGATTTATCTGACATTACCAGCACCATTTTACTAAAGATGAGTAATTAAATAGCATCATATGACTGAAAGTGAAGTGTTCACATCATCTTATAAAGATAACATGCTAGATACTTCCAACTCAAGGCTGTTTCGTACATATGAGGAGAAACTTCTAGCAATATGACTGACTAGACCACCCTGGGAGCATGAATTTCCTTTTCTGTCCCATTGGGTGTCCCCTGTCGTGAAAAGCTTAGGTAGCATTGACATAGTATAATGAAATGGACACTATACAATAGTTAGAATGAGAAGTTCTGGATTTGATTATTGGATCAACTCTTTAAAACCTATGCAATTTTGACGTTCTTGTCTGAAAATGGGCAAAATAATGTGCATTGAGTCTACAAATATTTATTGAATAACTACTTTGCACCATACTCTGTACCCCATTTCAGAAATGCAATATTGAATAAGATTCAGCCTAGTCCTGAAGGATCTTATATTTGATACCATGGGGAAGTCAAATAAGGAAATTCAACAGTATTTGCTGGATACATTTATAAGGACCAAATAAAATAATTTATTAGAAACGCTTATTACCTTATCTGACAGTAGGTGTGCCATAAATGTAAGTTACATCTCTATAGTTTCTTTATTCTTTTTTTTTTTTTTTTGAGTTGGAGTCTCACTCTGTCGCCCAGACTGGAGTGCAGTGGCCGCTCCCGGCCACCGCAGTCTCGACCTGCTGGGCTCCAGCGAGCCTTCCGCCTCAGCCTTCCAAGTAGCTGGAACTACAGGCACATGCTACCACACCCGGCTAATTTTTTATTTATTGTAGAGATGAGGTCTCCCCCAAGTTGCCCAGGCAGGTCTCGAACCCGCGGGCTCAGGCAATCCACTCACCTCAGCCTCCCAAGGCGTGGGATTACAGGCTGAGCCACCGAGCCCGACTAGTTTCTTTATTCTTAAGAACAGTCAGTTAATAACTGTTTTTTCCAGGATAGAGAGTCATTTTCATTCAGTTGAATATTATCTTTTTTCACTCGTGTTAGAATAATTCTCTAGTTTCATTTCTTAAAACTGAAATACAAAAATTGGGAGAAGTTTCAATCTGGGGTGACATAGTTGTATATAACAGTATATTTACTGTTACATACTGTTGTATAACAGCATATACTGTTGAAGAGGAGTGGTTGTTTGTTCATGCTCTTGCATACTCATTTATTATCTTGTCTTTGACTGAAAGAAGAGACCTTGTATGTTTTTAATTGAATAGAGTCTAATGATTATGCCCACATGGTGTGTTGTTTTAGAAAGAAGAATCTGGATAGTGAAATAAAGATATAATCACAAATAATTCAACTGCTGATATTGATAGTCTTACATCTCTCTTTTATAAAGCTTCTGAGTAAGCTGTCTTCTCAAATATCCAACTTTTCATTTACAGTAAATGGGAGCCATGTTATTTTGAGTTCAGTGCTGTGTTAGATATAATATTATTGTGCAGAAACTATAGTTTTGTACCTTTAAAATATTTTAGTTTTATAACAGGCCATTGAAAGGGGGTCACTCAGAGAAAATTTATTCCAGGACAATTTTTAAAGTCTGGATAATATTGGATATAAAAAGAATGTAATTATTTTCATCCAAAATAATTTTATCACAAGACTATCAGCTTTTAAAAACACTTTAAGCAATGTTATTATACTCACATACAATTTTCTTTGTTGAAATTAATTGATTTTGTTATTAATATAATGAAAGTAAAAATGTTTCCATTCCATAATACTTACAAGTAATGCATTATTCAATTGTTTTTGGCTGTATAACTCTATACAAATCCTCTAATGGTATTTTATTGTAGCAAATTCTTTTTTATTGGTTTTTTCACTTTCATTGTCTTGTACTTTGAAATTGGAGCAAATTCTTGATTCTTATTGCTTTGATAGGATATTTATCAGAAATTTCATTATTTAAAATTGAGCCATAGCTATAATTGGAATTCTTAAATATTTCCCAGGGGCAAATATCTGCCCAATGATAAGTTGATCGAGAATTTTCATTTCTTCTTTTCAAGTGTCAAGGGCTAAAGATTATATATGGACAGAAAAGCTTACATTTTATTCATTAGTTCCTTCCTAGGCATTGGACAAGGTACATATACTCTGTTGCTGTCTTTCCTGTTCTCCTTGCCAACCCTCTAAAAATAGTATTCTTTGCTGAAATAGAGTATTTGCTTGTACTGTGCTTTTGTTTACTTTTTCTTAGATAGAATCTCTTGTTTACTACCTTCAAAACTCATCTTTGATTTTGATAATTGACACATTGTCTCTATTTTTTTTTTTGGCATTTTGACTCTAGAATAAAAAAAACTTTTATGCATTTGCCTGTAAACATACATTTTTTTTTCTCAGAAATAAGCAATTCGGACTTTAAAAAGGCCTGATTATCTTTTAAATTTTGTATTTCAATTGCTTGTCTTTGGTATCCCTAAATTTTTTCTAGAGTTAGGTAGAGTTAACAGACTTTGCATATTTTTGAGAACTTCATTTCTTAGGATGATTCTCGAAATCTCTTTAATTGGGATCTTGGCTGTCACAGTCAATAAGGTGAAAGGAGTAATGTGGAATCCACAGGATGTCACATAAATTGGCAATAAGATTTGGAAAGTGATTATAAGAGGACTGTTACACTGCTTTAGGTAAGTTTATGTCAACTTATCTGAAATCCAGTTTACATACAGCTAAATCTGGGCTGTGAAATTTGTCATCATATTTTCAGGAAGAAATTCCTAAAATGCTTACTATATTTTGGCAGCTTTGAAAAGTAAATATAAGAAACATATTTTGTGACTTTGAATTATTTTAGTTTTTGCTAATATGTCACTCTGAGTAATGGCAAAATCATGTATCCTCATTTTTTTGGGGGGATGGTTGGAGTCTCACTCCGTCACCCAGGCTGGAGTGCAGTGGCACACTCACAGCCACCCCAGTGTTGACCTGATGGGCTCAGGCGATCCTTCTGCCTCAGTCTTCCAAGTATCCAGAACTATAGGTACGCTTCCATGCCTGGCTATTTTCTTTTTTTTTTTGTAGAGACAAGATCTTAACCAAGTTGTCCAGGCTGGTCTCAAACTCCTGGACTCAGGCTATCCTCTTGTCTCAGCCTCCCAAAGTGCTGGAACTACAGACTTGAGCCACCATGCCTGGCCAAAGTGTTGTAATTTAATTAAAGAGCACTCAATTGGGAATCAGAAAGCCTGGGTTTTAGTTTGAACTCTAAAACCAACTGCCAATGACGTTCAGCAAGTCACTTAAGTTCTCTAGCTCTGTTGCCTTGTCTTTGGAGTGAGAAGCTGAACAAGGTGATTATCAGGATTCAGGGCAAGTCTAAATCCCATGACTGTGCTTTTGTTCACAATATATTTTCATTAATTATTGAAATATTTATATGCTTTCCAGGGTAGTATCTGTAAACCAGTAGTTTAAACCTTCTTATTATATTTGAACCACTTCCCCAAAGGCTGGTGTGGAATCGACTTGCTCCTACACATAGGAGTTATTCTGTTCTTATTTAGCCCTTTAGATATTCAGCACATTTTTAGCCAGAGTATCTGACATACATGAATAATTTTATAAGGTGGACGACCTCACATCTTAGTGGAAAAAATATATGTCTCCCTTTTTTACTGAAGTCTTACTGGGAATGATTCCTTTTCTGTCACTCTCACTGACTAGCCCTGGTTCTGCTTTGTCAAATTTGTTTGAGATCAGGCTGGCCCTGGTGTTTATCATTGCTGGTATAGACTTTTTACTACATACAAAAACTTAAACGCCACGCTATTTTTTTAATTCCATGTGCCTTTTTTAAAGTACAGAAGCTGCATTCCAGCATGTATCTAAATGTCAGGGTACAATGATCTACTTTTGGACTGAGACATCTTTTGGACTCCCCTGCCCGTATGTGTCTCTCTTGCATCTCAGTGAACAAAGTGCACACACAAGCACTCTCAAATACTTATACCACACACAAGCATACAGTATCTTGTACCCCTACCTGCATGCACACAGACCATGCCTATTGCTTGGCTGTGGACTCTGCACTTCAACTGGGAGTGTTTGTTTTTCCTGGTTGTTACCTCCATTTCAGATCGAAAGCTTTGCTGTCAGAAGTGGCTTTGCATCCAACATACAGCGACTGCTGTGGGCAACCCTTGAACAATGAGCTTAAGCAGAAGAATGAGGGTAATGTTTATTGTAATAAAGATTGGACTTTAAATTCCTTGGGGGAATGAACCAAATCCAATGTTTTCCTGTTCACTGACATTTTTTATGTTGATGCTGTTTGGGGTCTTCTGGAGAAGGAAGGCAGGAAGAGGACTTCAGCAAATCAGCTCTTTCATTGAGAAATGGAATTCAAAAGGCTGCTTTAGCTAGACGTTTTGACAAACCCTGATTTCGTCAGTTTTTACTGCGACGAGGACAGTAGCCTCACAAATTCTGTGACAAGTGATGAGGGGTGTTGTTAAGGGGGAAACAGAGTGCAGTTGTTTAAATAATCCCGGGCCAATAGCGGTTGGTAGGTGGAGTTACTGTTGTATGCATTACAGAGCAAGATAATTCTGAATGAAGACTTTAAATATTACACATGCTGGACAGATTCTGGTTCTGTTCTTTGTGCAAACAAAACAAGGGACTAGGTGACTAGGTTTTGCTTACTATCCGTTAGTGAATGCAGCTTGTCTGATAAGATTTTTTTAAAAAAACTTGTAAAGGATTTATCAGTAGCCCTTATGAATATTTCATGAATTGATATATTCAGCTGAATGAATTCAGTGAGTGTCAGTGTGTAGCTTGCAGACAAACCTCATCCACAAGGAGGCTACTGACACTGGAAGCACTTTGGCGCATTTTCAGAGGCAAAGCCAGCCTGATAAAGCTCCTTGTGACAGCCCGACTTGCCATTCTTCCAGTATGCTGTTCTTGCGGTAAGCAGCTCATACGTTGGAGTCACAGCTCCCTAAATTAAACTGCAAAGAGTTTGCAGACTTATCAGCCTCCTAACCTGCAGCAGTGTCCGGGCTATGTTTGAGGTTTTTGTTTTGGATGGTGAAAGCTAGCACTCCTCACAAGACATGACAGCAAAAGACTCTTCCAAGGAACTTACTGCTTCTGAATCCGAGGTTTGCATAAAGACTTTCAAGGAGCAAATGCACTTAGAACTTGAGCTGCCAAGACTGCCAGGAAACAGACCCACGTCTCCCAAAATCTCTCCACGCAGTTCACCGAGGAACTCACCATGCTTTTTCAGAAAGTTGCTGGTGAATAAAAGCATTCGGCAGCGACGCCGCTTCACTGTGGCTCATACATGGTAAGACGGGACTTGGAGGTGCCTACTGTGCTTTTCTGATTCTTGCCTTAGCAGTGGTGATCGAGCATTGGAAAATGGCATGTTTGAGTTTTGCTGCTAAGGCATATCGCAAGTGTGAAATGAATGGAGACCAGGTTAGCTGAAGAATACATAAATGCACAGTGTGCTGAATTAGCATTGTGCTACTGGCAGTTTCCAGATAAAATGTGCCTCTGACTGTAGAGAGGCGTAACATTTCTGCTTATAAAAAATACAGAGCTAATTATAGGTAAATAGCTCAATACGAGAGTTTTAAAAGTCAGGCTTTTGTTTAATTTCTGTTGAGACGAGAGGTGACTTTTTTGTTTTGTGACTGCTGATTTTTCAAGATGTTTTGAGGACATGAATATGTATTTTAATCTTAGCTCTAATTTATTTCTTAAGACAATGCATAAAGCCAAACTTAGTTTATTGTATTGCCATGTTTGTAGTATATAAACCAGTGAATTTTTGATTTACTGACTTTTATCTTTACACTACTTAAGGAAAGGGAAAACTAAGTTCCTATTTCTGAAATTGCACTGGTAATTACTTTTATTTATGATTCCAAATTGTTTTTGTCTTCAAAAGCCTTTTTTTTCCTTAAAGTACCTTAACATTCACAGATATTTTGAGAATGTCAAGTAAATAAAGATAAGAACTCTCTATAAAAACTGCACTAAGCCTGCTACCTTTAATATATATGTTTACAAAGAATGTAAATAGCCTCCATAAGTCATTGCAATAATAAAATGCAAGAGAAAACAAAATAAAATTGGATCACTTTTTCCTGTAAAAGCTAGGCCACTTCAGATTTCTTTGACGAATATATATACTTATAATAAGGTACCTTTCAAAATTGGGTCTCTGTACTTCAGTTTTATTTACTAGGAACCACAGGAATAAAGGAAGCTCATATCTCTTAAAACCAATTCTAACAGTGATTCTGTGACTGCATGCTGGGTTGCCAACCAACATTATAAACTGAGACTATTTAATTTTTGAAAATTAACACTCACCTGTATTAGTTTCTACTTATCTAAAATGTTTATCTACCTAATCTACTGCATGGTACATTGGCAAGTTAAAGTTACCCCTAGAAAGATGTAGGTTGCCTTTGATGGACACCACATGGCTAGCCAACACATGCTTTTCCTGGATAAATGTGATATGTTTACTCCTGTTTTCTGATAATGGACTATTGTTCATATGATTGTTTTACTGGAGAATTTCTTTGCTCATATATTTGATGTATTAAATTTTTAAATTTAATTGTAATCTATTACTTGTAGAACACACGTGATTAGCTTTTCAAAATCTACCAATGGTGGTAGCATTTGTGGAAAGAGGAGGTTTATATATAAGGTCGTACTGATTTGAAGAATTCCTCTCTCCGGCTTTATTCCATCCCTAATGCATGTGTATTTCCAAATAGTTTCCTAAATAGTATAAAGAAGAGGGGAAGATGCTTAGATGTATTGTTAATTGATTCTCATAAAAGGAACATATATAGAAAATGCACAGTTAATAAATAAATGGATGTGTTTTACTACTTGAGTTAATAGTGAAGCATTTTATTTTGACCAAAAAGATATTTAATTTTAGATAACTAATTTTTAGATAATGATAAGTCTTCTTAAAATCTTGGTAATATTATCCTTAATGTAGAGTTTTGCTTCCTGAATATAATAATGTGATCTTTCTTTTTCTTACAATAGATTTTTCATGTGCTAGGAACATAGAGATATAAATACTGTATTATTTTTCTTTTCAAAAGAACTCAAATTTAAAATGATTAAAATCCAGTTTTATTCATGCATTATACAAATTTTCTTGCAGCAAGTTGCAAAAAGAACAATTAAATGATAACTGAGGTTATTTATGCTAATCAGATGATCTTCTTTTAGGTGAGTTAGAACAAAATTCTCCACAATTGCCAAAAAATAACATACATGACTTTGATATAATGTTCTATTATATAGGTTTAGAGAATTCATCAATCATTAAATTTATAAAACAGCTTTAGTTATGACTGTGATTCATTTCTACCTTTTCCTTCTTCCAACTCACACATTCTCCTACTTACATTTCTTGGTAAAGTTCCATCACAGTTTTCCAGCTCATGATGAAATCTGTGTTTACATTTATTTCTAATGTTTTATCTGACTATACGCTTATCATTTTTCAAATTTATTTTCATTAAATGTAATGAAAATCTTTTTGGAAAATAGGCATGTATCTTATATATTTTAATGACTTTTTAAATCTTAACAATTATGTGCTTTTTTCCTCATGAAATGGTAACATGAGGATATAAGAGCATAAGTACTTTATTTTTGCCTTTTTGTCATAATAAAATGTAACCAGTCTTTCACGATCAACGACTGGCATTTTCCAACCCATGCATTTAAGTTCGAGATTCCAAGACATGCACTTAGAAGTCTCTAAAAACATGTCATTACTTTACAGTAGACAGTAGGCTTCTTTTAAGAAGATTGGATTGTTTTGATTCCCGTGTTGAAATTGAAGTAATTTTCGTGATGAAGTTAAACAGTGAACAGACTGCAGTTTATATCTAAACCCACCGAGCAGTTTTTAAAAATTTTTAGTTATTTGTAGATTTCATACTTGAGTCAAATGAATGTGTAGTTCTGGTTTTGAAAATCCAAGTTATGAAGTGTGGGCTAATGGCAGAAGATTTAAGAAATATTGGTAAGATTCTGACTCTGGAATTATTTTCAAAATGTCTGAGGAAAAGTAGATATCCAAAGTGTTGTCACTGATCAGAGTGCTTACACAGTCTCAAATCTGGGAGGAATTTGGGTGATCATCTCCTTGCTTCCTTTTACTCTTGGGCAAGACCACAGTCAGTCCATCTTTGATGTGTGGGAATCTGCCCATATTTTAAGACTCCAGAGAAAACACTTCTACAATCTCACTTTGTTCACACAATCTTACTACTTCATAGGCCAAGTATTGGCAAGTTCTCTCTCCTGATTATATTGTTTATATATAATGTATAATCTGTTTTTCTCCCTCAGGGGGTATTTTTTAAAAGACTTACAAGAATCTGCATGGATCTGAAGAGCATTATTACCTGGTCCCAGAGTTTTCTTTTTTAGCCACTCAATGTATATAATTGAGCACGTCTATGAGCAAGAAAAGAAAACATTCCAATAGCTACTATATTTTAAGTTTTTTACTAGAATGTTCACATACTTTATCTCATTTAAGTTTCATTTAGGGTAGAGGTACACCCCAAATTCATGTTCCTTTTGGTATTACGTGTTGTAAATATAAAAAGCATTCTGAATTTTTACTCTGTTTCCAAGTATTTCTACTCCATTGCTATTTTGACTCTTAACCACCATTCCAAATTTCCAAATTCTTTTTTGAATTTTGAAACTCTAAATTGGATACCATACTCATTGTTAGATGGTGTGAGGAAATTTAAAAAAAAAAAAAAAAAATATATATATATATATATATATATATATATGTCATAGGTTGCAAAGTGTCAATGGAATGTTTCACATAACTGAATAGGGGAATTACTGCCAGAGTTCTCAGTCAGGGCATTTATCCCTAACCCCCATCAGAGACTTCAACTTCTGAAGCACAGTGTTATCCCATCTGGCCAGTATGGCCTGCCTGTTCTTGCCTGGTGCTTGCCCCACAGTGGTCCAACTCTTTCAACCTTCTCTCCTTTGCTGGTGTCCAGCCGCCATCATCAGCTCTCCACCATCAGCAGACGCACTGCACACCTTCTTGCTATACTGGAATAGCAAACGTATTGGTGTGCACCACCCACCATCTGTCTGTCCATCCTTCAAAGGCAACAATATTCTTGTAATTAGAAATTAGTTGGAGAAAAGAGACTTGTATTTTTCTTCCTTTTCTCCATGTAGTTTTACCTATATCTTGGAAACCTTTCCTAACTTTAACAAAGTTTATGAAATGTGTACTTTTGTGCTTAATATTTGAATTCAAAAGTATTTAAAACCATAGTTTATATTCTAAAGAAACTTACACTTGGCATGACAAATCTGTGATAACCCCCACCTAAGAAAAATAAAAAGAAAACAATGAACATTATATATAGTTGACCTGAGTTTCTCATAATTTTAGGCACACTTACTGTATTATGCAACTCAGTCCTAGTTCATTAGCTAAATCTACTAAGTCTGTGCCAGTAGTATTCATCAATTGTTTGGAGTTCTTTCTAAGTAACACTGGAAATGTTTTTGAAAGATGTCTGTGTCTTTACATATTTATTGATTGAACATTTGATTGAACAGAAACATTTGTTGAGAGCCTCCTATGTACCAGGTCCTACACTGGGGTTTCAGGAGACATAAAATGAGAAAGACAGATCTTGCCTTCAAAGAACTCAGATACAACAGAAAGACAAACCTGTGCATTACTAATTAGTCAATGGGGTGGGAATGATTCTGTTGAAGAACATTATTCAACTTGTCATGAGAGCCCTGAATAAATACCTACCACTAGAGAGTGGCTCATGTGTGAAAGAAAGTTTAGAGAAGAGATAACATCTGTGTGGGGTCTTAAAGAATGAATAGGCATTTTCCAGGAGAAGAGTGGACAGGAAGACATTCTTTTGACCAAGGGAACAATAATTAGAAAATTTTATGAACAAATACTAGTAATAATAGCTCCCATTTACTCAGCACTTATCATGTGTTGGACATTGTTCTGAATATATTTACTCATTCAGTCACCTAAAAGCCTATGAATTATATACTACTATTATTTTTATTTTGTGACTAAAGAATCGAAGATCAGAGATAAGTAGTTTGCCCATGTCTACAAAGCAAATAAGCAGCTGAAATTGGGATCTGACTCTGAGCACAAGGGAACGTACACATGGTTCAGTGTGGCTATAGCCTAAGATGCAAGGCGGGAAAGCTAGGAAGGAAGACTGTGATGAGAGCCATTCTTTCAGGCTTCCAGTATCAAGATGTGGGACTTTACCTCCATTGTCAGTGAGGGGCCACTGCAGGTTGTGGGAAGGGGATGGGCATAACGAGTTCTTACTTTGGAAAGATCCTTTGCAGGCATGTGGAGAATGGGTTGGAGGACGAGGAGCTTAAAGGCAAAGGGAAAAGAGACAGTGTGCATTTGGGAGATAATGACTTATTTTGTATATTCCATCACATTGAAAACTATACTTATGACTTTCTTTATGACTTAGCAAATTACAGTTTATGAAAAATGGGAGGAAAGTGTGTGAACACGGGGTTTCTGCATGTATTGCCTGCAACGTGATGCCATGTGTAGTCCTAGCGGCGACTTACCCCCACATGTGTCAACATCAGCAAAGGTGCACAGGAAGTGCATCTGGGGAAACCCTGTTAGCTCAGTCTTAGTTTACTGGAGGTGCTTTGAATTTTGCTTTAAGTGAAGACTTCTGGTGGGGCTTTTAAACAGTCCAAAGTCTGAATCAAAAGCAAGTTGAAATCTATGCCTCATAGCCTGAGCCTGTTGCTTTAATCAGAGCAGACGTTGTGTCAGGACATCTATAAATTGTGCCTTCCCAGCCTTTTAGTGTCCTCAAGTCTTCGATAGATTGGATTTTAAAAATAGTAACTGTAAAAGGACTTTGTAAAGTCATGATGACAACCCTCCGGGACACAGGCCGAAAGGCGGCCCGACAAACGTGCCCACTGTCTGACTGCTAAAGACTGAGCCCATTTTGCTAAATTTCATTTGTTCTCTTTTTCCATTTCTCCCTCTTTTGTTGCCTCTCAGTTTTTCTCCTTGGGTGTTTATGGTGCTTCTTTGTCTAACATCACTGTCAAGACACTAGTAATGTTATGCTAGAAGCGTTTAAGTGATTCTCAGAAAAGCATCTCAAATGCTTACCATGGTTTTAAGGCCCTACATTATCTGGCTCCAGGCTGCCTCTGACCTCATCTCCTGTTCTCCAGCCTTGTGAGCCTTCTTTCTCTTTTTCAGCAAACTAAGCATGCTTCCACCTTCGGGCCTTTGCACTTGGCTTTCTTCTGCCTGGAAGATAAGCACCTAAATGTTGACATGGCTCACTCTTACTTCCATTCATGTTTCTGCTCCAATATCACTATCTGGAGAGGCCTTTGCTGATCCCCTTATTTAAATACCACCCTTGCACTTTCCAGCCCCTTACTCTGCCTTTTGTCTTCTCTTTGGTACTTATTATGACCTGAATATACATTATAGACATGCTTATTTGTTATGATATCATTTATGGTCTGCCACTTTGCTAAATTGCATGAGGGGAGGGCTTCTTTTCTTGTTTTCTATACCCCAGGAACCTACAAGAAAGGCTGACATTGAACAAGTATTTGCTGAAGAAAATAAAAGAAAGAATGAATATGATTCCTGTTTCCTGCTCTTTATTCTCAGAGCACTTTTCCTTTAGCCTGATGTAAAGGAGGAGGAAAGGAAGCTTAGCTGATACTTCCTGTTCAAGCACCCTGCCGCCACTCATCTCGTAATAGCTGTGTCAGTAGGGCTACTCCAGCTTGCTTCCCGTTTTGTGTTCTACGATATTGCAGAAACAGGCTTCACTGCAATATCTCACTAGAAGCTAAGTGTTGTTCGTGGTAGCTATTTAACTAAGCACCACGTACAGGTCATACTACCTAGCCTGTCGTGCTGTGGAGTAAATGTTTGTCTGTAGCCCTGTACTATTGTTTATTTGACTGTTCTTCATGCATCCAGCAACACCGTCAGTGCTTCAGCTCAGGAAAGCTCTGCTCGTCTCCCATCAGCTGTCTGAGGGGAAGTGTTATATGAAGGAGTCTATTTGTTACTTGCCTTCGAAATGTTTACATAGTACATATTAGAATGCTTAATTATCTAGATTTTTCCACTGATACAACATTTACATTATTATCACTAGCAGTAGCTACAGCAATTTGAGCTTTTTATAGGACTTCCCCAGGGAAATTGGAAGTAAGAGTCTGTAACTTGCAGAGTGAGGAAATTGCGAATTAATAACCCTTGTACTCTAGACAAGACATCACCAGGAGGGAAACGTTTCTCTTGGTGTTTCTTTCTCTCTCTTTCTCTCTCCCCGCCTCCACCCCTCTCTACTTCTAAATGAGGATCTCTGTCACTTGTGCTAATTTGTTTGACATAGATATGAATACCACTGTGTACTTTTAGTTAAAAAAAAAAAAAAGAAAGAAAGCAACTTGACCTTCTCAGGTTGCTTCTTGGGAGAACTCAGGGAGAATGAGAAGGACTGCTTCTCAAGACCTTTGTGAAAGAGAACGCCTGTGACAATGGTGTGTTCCCCTGAGGAAGCCGACTGATCCTCCTCTTCCTAAATACACCTATCACAACCTAGGCTTCTTGCAAGCTATGCAGTTTGGAAGTAAAGGGGTGGAGGGTAATGTGGACACACTGGGTTTTCTGGAATATCAGTGTTCTAGGAACCATTTTGGAGATTCTTTGAAAAAGAGGATGGTTATGTTTTGTTTCCTGATCTTGGGTTTGAACAAAGCAACATAAATAATTATAGGCTTGGAGAATTTTGGCGGATTCTCACACAGATTCCATAGTCTCCAAGTACCAGTTTAGGAGATGAGTGAGTAGAGCAAAAATAAATCTGTTTAGCTGTGCTTGATAAGTCACAGAAATTTCACCACAATTATATGCATTTAATATGTCCAGGAATGGCAGCAGGATAAAAGGATGGAAGTACCTGTGGGTGAGGGAGATGCCACTGGAGTAAAAATTTACAATTCCAAGAAGTTGAAAGAATAGTCCAATGAGCACCCTTTACCTAGATTTACTCTCTGTTACTAGTTTTCCACATTTATCTTTTTGTCTCTCTGCATATATAAAATCAGATGTATGTTTTCTTTATGCGGAAGAGAGCACATTCATTTGGAGAGCAGCAGTTGGGGATCAAAGGAAGACTAATATATATTTTAAAGTGTGAAATGATTTCCATTTCATAAGCATGCTCTTACTGTAATTCATCCTTGTTTCTGCCTTTATTCCCTCTGATTGTTGAGTGGTGTTTCTTTGTATTGGGTGTTCTACAATTTGTGTAACTACTCAGCAACTGAATGGAAATTTGGATTTCCAGCTTTTTTACTATTTTGAATAAAAATAAACATTCACGTGCAGTTCTCTGGGCAAACGTATGCTCTGATTTTTCTTAGGTAAATACCTTGGAGTGGTATTGCTGAAATGTATGGTAAAGTATATGTTTTATTTTATTAAAAAACTGCCAAACTATTTTTCATAGTGGATGAATCGCTTTACATTTCCACCAGCGGGAATATATTCCCTTTATATTTCTTTTATATTCCCACAAGAGGTCTTATAACTTTGTGGCTGTGTGAACATTTCCTATTGTCAGTTTTTTTTTTTTTTTTGAGTTGGAGTCTCACTCTGTCGCCCAGACTGGAGTGCAGTGGCCGCTCCCGGCCACTGCAGCCTCGACCTGCTGGCCTCCGGCGATCCTTCCATCTCAGCCTTCCGAGTAGCCGGAATTACAGGCACGCGCTACCATGCCTGGCTGATTTTTTTATTTTTATTGTAGAGATGAGGTCTCACCAAGTTGCCCAGGCGGGTCTCGAACCCGCGGGCTCAGGCAATCCACTCACCTCAGCCTCCCAAAGCGCGGGATTACAGGCTGAGCCACCGAGCCCGGCTCTATTGTCAGTTTTTAAAGACTGTAGTCTTTCTAATAGGTGTGTAGTGACAAATCATTGTGATTTTAATGTGCATTTCCCTAATGATTAATGATATTAAATATCTTTTAATGTATTTATTTACCATCTTAATCTCTTGGATTGTGTCCATTAAAAAAAAAATGAAATGGAGTTGTTTATACAAGTCATGAATCAGTAAACTTTGCAAATAGATTTTCTAAAAAAATGAATTAATTCTTTTTTTTTTTTTTAAGGAGGAGTTAGAGGACAGAAAAGTTCCCACAGTGGGAGGGGACCCAAAAGGGTTGCCAGTTAATTCTTAATGGTATACTAACATACTGACAAGTTATGAATAAGTTTGCAAGTCCATTTTTTAAAAGAAAACTATTGAAACAGTTACAATGGAGGGATAAAGTCATCTGTAATAGTTTGTGGCTTTCCTTGGCAATCAACTGTTAATTTTAGTTACTTAAAACAGTTTCTAAGAGGATGTATGTAGCATTCAAATTCTCCTTTCTCAAGAAAAGGTGCTATTTTAAAAAACTAAATCTGCAAAAATGATATCATTAGTGTGGAACATTATAGAATGTCTTAATATGCTACTCATGGAATTCTAATATTGTATAATTTTGATATTATCTTAAATTTTATTTTTATGGTTAATCTTTGTTTTGTGTTTCTAGATTGTCAGTATTTTTTTTGCTATTGAAATTTTACATCAGTCAATTAATTGTCGTAGACCTTAATTTCTTCATTTGTAAAATGGAGAAATAGCCTCGTGTCCAATTACTTTTAAATGTTAATTTTTAAAACAAATGTATCTAACCTACCAGCCATCTATCTCTTGAGATTATGTATTAAAGTGCTCAACACAATACATAATGCATTATAAGTCACATAATAGCTGTTATTGTTTAATTATCTGACTAAATCTCTAAATATATACAAACATGCACATAATTGTCAGACTTGGTTAATAAAGCAGGAGCTATTTTTGTATTTTTTTGAAAAGCATCACTGTGTATGCAATGTGTCACTTTGAAAGAACCAAAGAGCACATGGGTTTGTAAATAAATATATTTATAATACAGTGTGACCATTCAGTATACTGAAGAAACAAAATAACATTTCTTTACTTCATGTAATAATCACATCCCAATGAACCAAGCTAAATTATACTAAAATACACTAATTATCAGAATACCCAGTGTGAACGGCTTACATTCCCAATAAAAAACTTTATAGCATTGTTTTGCTGTCACCAATATGTTTTCAAAATCCATTTATTATTAACCATTGTGTGAAAGAGATAGGAAGAGAACCACTTTGAACTCATTCTATCCACATGTACCAATAAGCTTAAAAGCAAAAAGGAAAAAACAAACCATAGAAGATGCCCTGTCTATTTCAGGATCTGCACTTGAAAAGCCAATATAAGATTCAGTGAACAAATGCCTTGGAAGAATTCCAGTGTCATCAAAAACTTATTTATCTCAAATGTCTCCTCGCCACCCTTTCTATTTCTCAACAAAATTAATAAGCTCAGATTGTGTGTTACAGCATAGAAGATCTGAGAGTGCTTCTGTGGCTTATTTGTGCTGTAATTACCTCAGCGGTTTATACAGGAAACCTTTATCTCACCATCAGGACTATTTAGGCCTTCTGAAGAGAAGTCAGGGAAGACAGGACAAATAAACTATGGGATCCAAGTCTTTCTTTAGGGTATCCTAACTGTCCAAGGCTTCTTCCTGAGATTTTACTGTTGAAATCCATATGCAAATTTCAACTTGATGGAGATAGCTATGATCTTTGCCTCTACTTATCAGCCTGCTCACCCAGGTGTGTGAGTTCACACACAAAGCATGGTTGTGTCTCTAATATGAACATTTACTAATATGACACGGAGACTTAGGAGATCAGATGGTATGGTAGAAAGAGCGTAGTATCTAAATTCATGTCCACCTTTTGCCAGACAATAGGTTTGGGGCACACCATTCAATCTATCTTAGCTATCTTTTGGCATCTGAAAAATTAGAAAACTTCTACTTGTATCTCATTAGGCCTTTATGAATATTAAATGAACTAATGTGTATATAATGATTAGCATAATCCATGGTCAATGGCAGGTACTAAGCAGACATCAGTTCACTGATTAATTGCAGAGCTTATGAGTTCACATAAAAACATATATAATGATATAAACTACTAAAAAATATAATAATATAAACTACTTAATATTTTTATAAATGGTTTAATGAAATCAGTTTTTATTGAGTGACTGCAGTGCATCTTAAATCCATTATTTTTCGATCACTCAGATATTACTTAGTTATATAGAATATTACTTTATCTTAAAGCCCATATTGTGCCCTTACCACAATAAAATTTAAAATAAACAAATAATAAATCACAATGCATTATGGGGAGTAATTACTCTCTCATTCATCACAGAGATAATTGCGAATTGCATACCTTGGCCATGAAATAACTTTAAAATCCCAATTACTTTCTTGAATTTGATACTCTTCTCCATGAATGAAACTAAATGTCAATGAAAAACTATTTCTTTAAGTTAATGTAAATACTCTTCTACTAAATTTTTAAAAATGTAATGGTCTTTTCAAAGTATCAGAATGTCTCTAAAGTTGTTTTCATTATTCAGTAGAATCTAACCTCCTAGTGACCTGTTTATATAAGAAAGTTTATTCATGAGAGGCAATGGAAAAGAGCCTAGGACCTAGAGTCACAGAATCTAGACATGCATCCTGGCGCCACCACTTACAAACTGTTTTTTTTTTTGAGAAGCAAAGAGGTAGTCATTTAACCTTTAGAAACCTCAGCATCTTCATCAATAAATTTGAGATAAAACAATAACAATCCTTCTTTATTTATATAATCGATTATATAATATTTACAAATATGAATTAGTCTTGTTGAAAAACGTGTGAAAAGAAAGATAAGATTACTGGACAGAAAATAGCGATACACTGTCACTGATGTATGAAGAGCAAAGTGCTTGACTTAAATGCTGCAAGGTGTATTTGGGGTGTATGTAAAGACCATCCTATTAGCAAGCATTATTAAATACTCTAAACATTGTTCCAGATTTACAAAAGGGGGAGGAGTTTCTGCTTCAGAGAGAGACCGTGGAGACAGAAGCTAGACTAAGCGGTATCTTAGCTACTCCACTGGATCTTCATATCACCTCTACACTTCCTATAGAAAGACAATAACGAACTCATAGAACCAATATGCAGTGCAGTGAAAGTTGCATTTAACCTTTAATCCAGACAACTTCACAGCATTTAAATCAAATTGCTCTTTTTTTCTTGGTTGTTTCTAAACATATTTAAGGATGAAAACAGAAATAAAGATTATTGCTTACCTTTTGATAAAGGCTTTCCTCTTACCTTATCATTGTTGAGGTTGATTCTGCTCCTAGCAATTTAAAGGCAGGAAAGGTTATATCTTTAAGGCAAGGGGTTCTATTTAAATGAATTGGTATGCCATGGAAAAATGGCTATTCGAAGAAACTCAAAGCTCAGTGACAGTGAAAAATAAAGTAAAATACTTTTGGGCCTCACAAGAATTATGCCAAGTTCCTGGCTCTGACTAAATTAATAAAAATAAGAAAGATTTTTAGGAGCCTATCTGGAAATTGTACATTAAATTAAGCAATGGCTTCATCTGAATAACGCTTTTCAGAATCTAATATTATGAAGTGGCTATCTTCATAAACACAGCACTTTCTTGGGATTCGAGGGATTTGAGTTTTAATGCCAGCTGAATCCCAAATGCCCAGGGAGCACAAATGCATACGTTTGCTGCTGGTAGCTTTTCTGTCAAGTGGGATTAGTAATTACCTGCTTCGCCACCCTTACCTTACGTATTATGGTATGAATATTCAATACCAATGTTTATAGAGTGTTCTGATTTCCTGCAAAGTAGCATGGCAGAAGCATTCAGAAAAAAAAAAATGTTTCTAAAAAAACTTTATGCATATCAGATTTTCAGAAATGTGTCTCAGCTTAAAAATGCATTAATGAATTTTGTATCTTGTGTGAATCTAAAAATGCTCTTGCCACGTACTTAGTAACCTGAAAGTTGAGATGGTCGTTGAGGATTTCTTACAGAGTTGCTGCATTTGTGTATGTTAGTCTTTTCCAATGGATAAAAACCAGATGGACATAGCTTAGAGAAGTAACCCTGATGTGTTACTTGCATTTTTATTTTTTTCTTGATTTCAGTCAACTGATATTTATTGTTGGATGTTGCAAATACGATGCACCTTACCATCCAAGAGCTTTAATCTGGGCAAGGAGCGTATATAGTCATTTGGCATGTGGAATGATTTATTTCACATAGATACAAGTGTTAGAAATATAGAATTATAGCTGGGCACAGTGCCTTTTGCCTGTAATCTCAGCAACTTGGGAGATTGAAGCTGGAGGATCACTTGAGACCAGGAGTTTGAGACCAGCTTGGAAAACACAGTGAGACTTCATCTCTAAATAAATTTTAAGAACAGCCAGGCTTGGTAGCGCATTCCTGTAGTCTCAGCTACACAGGAGGCTAAGGTGGAAGGTTGGCTTGGACCTAGTTCTAAGCTGCAGGGAGCCACAATTGTACCACCACACTTCAGCCTGGACAACAGAGACCTGACTTTTTTTTTTAAAAAGTATAAAATATAATGGCTCTCTCACTGCCCCTGCTGTGGTGACTTATTTTCTTGAGCAATTAATCTGCAGTGAATTATGCCTTGGAATCTGGTGTAGTAGTAAGAGGAGGCTAGGTGTGAGCTGGCAGGAAATATGTTCCAAGAGGGAAGGAAACAAAATAGAAGTGTTTTCATTTTTCATGTCAAAATGAAGCAATGGTAGAACAATTATTCACATACGTCTATATATCATTTAGTCCTCATCTTCATTTACAGGTGAGGAAACTGGACTCAGGGAAATCAACTGATGGATGCTAGGCAACCAAGCTACAAAGTAGTAAACCAAAAATTAGCCCATGTGTTCTGATTTGAAGTTACACATTTTATATGCTAGCAAGGCCCACAGATGCAGTGGTATTCCATCATACAACCTACTCCATTCCCCTTTCAACCTCCAACTCCCAGCTCCCATGGGAAAACATCGAGGGTTCTCACACTCTTGTCCCCTTATTAAAAGCCTCTTTATGGTGAGGACCTGACAAATGCATGTGCACTTAAGCATAATGGACTCATGGGGTTGAATGTGTGACTCCGTTTTGGCAAAATAAGCATCAAACCAGAAGAATTAATCTCTACTTATAGAATTTGACATACTAGAGAGAGGAGGCAAAGGGGAGTATTTTGGAGGAAGATAGAGTATTTTCCAGTTTCCTCAAGGCATAGGACACAGATGATAGGCTGAATGTCTGAGGCACATAGTTTTATTTGCAAAACATTCATTCAGTCATTCACCATGCCAGCCACTACCTGTTTGGTGCCCACGTTTCCACTTTCCCTGCTGTTTCTGTGGGTGAGTTAATCATATACCTGGTTAAAGCCAACCCTCAATGTACACTGCATTTTATTCCCACCCACCCACAAGGGCTCTGCTCTTGCCCATGTCCCTGTTGTCTCCCATATTACCAGTTTTTCCATTCCATTAGACGACTTCTATCCATCTGCAGACATGCTATTCCTCTTTCAAAAGCCCACTTGGCCCCATGTTCTTTTCCATCTATCCCTATTTCATTTCCATTTACATCATAACTCTCCCAAATACTTGCCTCCATTGCTCTGCTGGTTTCCTCTTTGCCAGTCCTTTTTTGGAAAATTCTAACCAATTTCTCCCCTCACAACTCCACGAAAAGTCTTCTCACTGAGATTATGACGTCCATGTGCCAAGTCTAGTGACCAGTCTTAATCCTTGGCACACCCACAGTGTCACATACAGCAGATTGCTTTCTCTCTCTTGAAATGCTGCCTTCACTTGACTCCTGGACACAATGTCTCTTCTTCCTTACGGAAAGAGAAAGCCCCAAAACTAGAACAAAAGCAAGCACCTGGTAGGCAGTTAATACGTATTTGTTGAATAAATAAGTGAATGGAGAGACAAATGAATTGTAGACTGTTTGGGTACCCTCTAGTTTTAAGCACTCAGGCCCCAATACAAATGGAAGTGAAAAATTTAAACAGATAACTTAAAATATTATGTGACAAATAAAATGGTGCAAGTAATTATGCCTTTCAGTGGTAATTTTATCTGCAAATATACATTTTAAAAACTAAAAAAAATTATGTAAAGTTTAACAATAGATTGTTTTATATATGTAGAGCAGTGGGAGAATGTGGAAAGTATACTGAGCTTATAGAAAGAAAATTTACATTCGTATTTTGATTATATTATTTACTAGCTGTAGAATCTTAGGCAGATAACTAATACAGTTTGTTCCTCCCATCTACCCACTATGCAATCGAAATTATTTTATATTTGTGAAGATGAAAATCATACAATGTGATATAAATAGGCATTAAGTTGAGATTATTTTCCTTCTTTTTGATATTCAGTACTTCACTTTATATTCATAGGTTAGTCCTCTATAATCTGTTTTACTCCTCAATAAGTTTTCAATGACTTCTTAATTTCCACCTCATTGACTTTCTTCCATTTTTTTCCTATAAGACTTTTTGGCATCTGTGATGCCATACTCAACCTCACCATCCCCACAAAGACTAGTCACCTCTCTCTCCTTGCTTTGACAATATCACATATAGGAAGAACCTTGTGAACTCTTTAGTCCTATTTCTATGGATGGGAAACTGGATCAAGCTACAACACAGTAGGATAGTAATGAGTGAATATGTATTCCTTAATTGGAAGCATGTTTCTTCGATTCACACTGGAATAGTAGCTCTTCTCAGGTCACTAGGATGTCATGAATCAATGAAAGTGAAAAAGATGCTCACAGAGTAAGTACACAGTGCAGTGAGTTGTCCAAGGCTGTTTTTTTCCCCCTGTGCTACAGCCAGGCGATTATAACAACAACTGCAACATGAGTGTTTTCAGGAGACAGTAGTATCACAGTTGTAAATGTTATTTTCAGAGCATTGTGTGGAAGGAAAAAAATATCAGGACTCCTTCTATTAGACAACCTCTTTGAGCACAGGTGGCTATTTCTTATTCACATTACATGATAACTAGAAAGTGGATGTTGAACTGATTCTTACTTTTTTCTCTAAGTTGTCTGTATTTTATTTCATGTGGGATAGACTTATTTTGGTCCATATTTTAACACTGGGATGTTGGCAGGCAGAGGGTGATATAATAATGTAACATCTGAAATTATAGGCTATGAGGGAACCCACACACATATTATTTGTCAAGCAATTAGGATATTTATAAAATGTGAACAGATGTATAACAGGAATTAGTAAAATAAAAACAACCCATATTTTGTTTTTAATATAAATAATTCATGTACAGTTTTCTAAGTTACTAATTAAAACTTCATTGTAAGTAGTCAATAAAGAACTTATTGTTAATTGAAACCTAGAATTTATAACTTTTTTCTTTTTATACCATGAAAATGACAAATATCAAGAATGATATCTTATCACTTTTTGCACCGGTCCCAGTGTTGTTTTTTGAACTTCCTTGCCAGACTTTTTTTAGCCAAGTTTTTGCCAGTTGGGAACTCTTAAGGGCTGTTTATTTTTCAGTGAAAGACAATCTTTTAAGGAGTTTATGTCCTAAATATTTTCTGGTTTTGCAGTAGCATACATTAGACATAGTCATTGTGTTTGGATTGGGATTTTTAACATGTTCTCAAATTCTCTAGGCATTTAATGTTTCCATCTGGTCCTCATAAAAGATTTCACATTTGTAATGCAGCTCAGGTTCCTACTCAGAGAGCATCATTGTAATTCTTTCCGTGATTCCAGTTTGATAGAGCAGATACTTTTTAAACTTTGGATTTGTTTTTGTTTTTGCTTTCCTTTTAAACCTGGAAACAACACTTGAGTGTAATGGTGCATCTCTCACTGAAAGTAATCTTGGTGAGCACACCATGACAGCATGCTCACTCCCCACTTCCTTCTGTGTAGTTTGGAGCTCCTGTGGTAGAAGAAGCAACCACCCGGTGAGCCCAGCACAAGGAAACTTAGCAGACGCCTTACTTTCTCTTTATTAAACAATCTGTTCTCAGTCCTCACAGATGGAGAGGATATTTTCACGTTCTCGGACATTTTCTTGGATAGTCGAACAACTAGGAATTCCCTTTCATCATGTTAAATAGATTCTAGAGCACCATTTGAGCAAAAGTTCACAACTTCTAGCAAGATCTTTTCTATGGAGTTTGGTGTGCAGTGCATGTCTGTGGATTTGTTTAGTGAGTACATACTTACATGACCCTTGCTGTATGTTAGATAATGCTCTAAAGTTTTACAAGTATTAACCCATTTAACCCGAGCACCTTGATGAATGAGGTACTGCTAGGATTCACATTTAAGAATGAGGAAACCTAGGCAAAAAAGCAAAAAGACCACAGCTAACAAATGACAGAGCCAGAATTCAAACATAGATGGTCAAGCTTAAAAGTTTACAGCCTTAACTTCTGAACTGTGTTCAGCTGCAGATTTCTGAAGCTGTATTATTGTTTTTCCAGAATTGACTCCATGTAGCTCACCCAGCACCATGTTTGACTCAGTTGACATTTATTGAATGTTTATTTATTTTAGTGTTTAATTAAAAGTGAGTGAAATAATAACTGAGTTTGCCATAATATGAAATAGGTTGAACAAAAGGTGAATCACGATGGTGAGAGAGAATGCTTGTCATTCAGAAATGCCAGGGGGTTCCCATATTCAAGGATAACCTATGCAAAGGCTCGGATACTTCCAGGATGATGCTTTGAATTTTGCATTTTCAAATCTGGAAGAACTGCCTTCATTTCATTAATTGTTCTTTACTGATAATTTTTTTTAACTAAGCATGGTAAAACATAAATTACATAAAATTTACCATCTTAACTAGTTCCAAGTGTGCAGTTCAGTAGTGTTAAGTACATTCACATTCTTGTGCAAGCAGTCTCTCTGTTCATCTCTCAAAACTGAAACTCTACGTCCATTAAACAACATCTATGTCCCCTTTGCTCTAGCTCTTGGCTACCACCACATTTTGTTCATTTTTTTTACCCACCCATGGACATTTGGGTTGCTTCTAAAAATCTGGTTATTGTGAATAATGCTGTTGTGAGCGTGGGGGTACAAATTTTTCCTTGAGACCTTACTTTCAATTCTTTTGGGTCAATACTCAGAATCACGTAGCGATTCTATTATTAATCTTTTTTGCCCATACTGTTTTCCATAATGGCTGCACCCTTTTGTATTCCCACACGGTACCCAAGGGTTTCGCTGTCTCAACGTTCTCACCAATATGTGCTCTTTCCTGTTTTGTTTTTAAGAGTAGTCATCCTAATGGATATGAGATGGCACATTATTCTAGTTTTCATTTCCAGTTCCCTAATGATTTGTGATGTGAGTATCTTTTCATGTGCTTGTTGGCTATTTGCATATTTTCTGTGGAGGAAGGTATATTTAAGGTTTTTGCACATTTTTTAACTGGGTTGTTTTGTTGTTGTTGAATTGTACGAAGTTTACATATCCTAGATATTGACCCTTTATCAGATATATGACTTGCAAATATTATTTCCTTTCTGTGGGTTGTTTACTCCGTTGACTTTGCTCTTTGATTCACAGAAGCTTTACATTTTTATGTAGTTGAGTGTATCTATTTTTACTTTTGTTGTCTATGTTTTGGGGTATCACATCTAAGAAATCATTATAAAATCCAATGTCCCGAACTTTTTCCATTATGTTTCTTTCAAGGAATTTTATAGTTTTGACTCTTTTGTTTATGTTTTTTCATTCATTTTGAGTTTATGTTTGTAATATGGCATCAGATAAGGGTCCAACGTTGTTCTTTTGCGTGTGGATATCCACCTCTCCAAATACCACTTGTTAAAAAGATGGATACTGATTTGTATGAAACTCAAACCACATAGCTGTAGACCTGTAGTTTCTCTAATACTTTAGCCCAAACCATGATGGATTTAGAAGGAATCATTTCTAAAGTTCTAAACTGGGGGTAAGTTTCTCCCCCTGAAGACATTTGGCATTATATGGAGACATTTTTGATTGTCACACCTTGGGGAGGGAATGGGAGCAGCGATTGCTATTGGCATCCAGTGAGTAGAGAGGCCAGGGATGCCATTAAACTTCCTACAATGAATACAACAGCTCTCTACCATAAAGAATTATCTGGCCCCAAATGTCAATAGTGCTGATGTGAAACCCTGGCCTAGTGTACAAGGAGTAATGGTAACATGGAACTTGGAAATTGGAGAATCTTCTTTTTTTGACATTTGAGGGTTTAGCAGTGGATGATTGCAGAGGCAACTACCTAAGAGTCCAATTACATGACTAGTTGGTTTTTAAAGAGATCTGAATTTCATATACACCCCTTTTAGTTTTAACAATAGAATGCCATTTTGCACCTTATTTTTGCCTTCAAGACTGTACTTTCATACATTCATACATTCATTTGCTTTCAGAAACCGAGTAAATAATCACAGAGGCGGTTATAAGATTTGAAGTCCTAATAGACTGTGTAACGGCCAAGGATCACAGGCATGTCTACAGACTGTTTGGGCCCAGTTACTCTTTCTGCTTCTGAGCTACTTATGGGATAAAAATGCCTAAAGGACAATAGAAACACAAAATGTGTTACTTTATACATGTTAGTTAATTTATAATACCAGGACTTATATTTGAAATACCAAAGCCTGGCTCTTTCCTGAGCTGAGCTGGAGCCCATAGCTTCAGCCCAAGGTAACTTTATCTTGGTGAGGGGAACTTTATTGAGAAGGTCATGGCTGAGCTGGGACCTGCTGGCTAAAAGTCTCAAGCCATGAGAAAATTTGGAAGAAAAATATTTCCGCCAGAAAGAACAGAAAATTGCTAGTGCACAGGTCTTTCAGTGGAAATAAACTTGGCATGTTCAAGAAATCGAAATAAAGTCAGTGAGGCTGATGTTATGAGTTATTGAGGATAACAGCAGTATGATAAAACAGAGATCAAATGAATATTTCTTTCTAGAAGAAAAGAGAGGAGGTGTTAGACAGAATTTCTCCTGGGATAGGGAGCCTACCTTACGATTTCCTTTCAACCTTGGAGACCTGCAGTGAGTGGACAGGTGTATAAGGAATTGTTCTTGTATGGCACCGTTGATTTAAATGATCAATTACTGTTAACGTGTTCATTCATTCACTCATCAAACACTACCAACCACTCTCTATATTCCAGACACTGTTCTGGAGCTAGGCATAGGAGAGAATGAGATAAATAAGACAAATTGTGTAAAGGAGCTCGTGGTGTGTGATTATGGATGGGTAGTTTGACAGAACTTTTCTAATTATATGGTTATAATGATTATATGACTTTGGGAAGGTTATTTAACTTCTTGTGTCTGAATATCTCTATCTATACAATGAGGAATTTATTATAGCTACTTCATGGAGTTGTTAGGAGGATTAAGTGAGTTGAGACATTTAAAGTGAAAACTGTGCTTGGGACTTAGTAATCATGCAATAACTGTTAGCTATTCAAAAACATGGAACCAACCATGCTTCCCATTGAAGCTGGACTCGATTAAAAAAAATGTGGAACATATACACAATGGAATATTATGCAGCCATAAAGTACAAACATATGGACTTCGCAGCAACTTGGGTGGATTTAGAGTCTATCATACTCAGTGATCTGTCACAGAAACAAAGAACAGAGTACCCTGTGTTCTCACGCATAAGCGGACCTTGAACAATTATCGTAATATTATAAGAAAGGGATTGGCAGTAATGGGAAACTGCCAGGGGAGGGGCGGACACACCTCATCAACAAGGGTACCTGCATAATGAACATTTGTATGCCTAACCCTGAGTTGTATCCCACATCTTATTTTAAACAAAATAAATATTTTAGCCATGTGATTGTTTTTTATAGAAGGGCAGGAAGAAATTAGTTCATTCAGTTCCACAGGCTAGGGAAATTTTTAAAAAGAGGTGAAGTTTCATTTATTCACTCATCTGTCTATCTTGTCTACTGTACTCTAGATACTGCTTTTCTGCGATTGCACACACTCCTTCTTGGTGCCCGGATTGTCTTTGACACCATTATTCAGCTGTCAAACTTTAACATCTGCATCATCCCCTTCAATGTAACCTTCTTGTCTAGGGAAGAATACATATTTTAGAGATATAAATTATGCAAATAATAATTTAGCTATAATGGGAACCATGATATCAGTAAGAGGAGAAATGTGAAGAGCATCTAAAAAGAAAAAAAGATGATTAAATGTCTTGGCCAAGAGATGCAATACACGTGAGATAAGAAATGCATGATATCATAAGAAGAGAGCAGAATAACCAATAACTTTGTAGATTCCCTAAGCTTCTCATATTCATGTATTTATCTCATTCTAATTTTCTAATAGTAAAACACTTACAACCTAAAGGGTTTCAATGCTTGTTTTTGAGTCAGCCATGAATAGACAAGGAACAGAACAAAAAGCATCTTGCTCTCAACCCCAGGTCAGACTGGAATTATAGGAATTGTTTAAGATGGCTACTTCAAGGGTGCGGAATACATAGGGCACCTATTGAAGAAGAAGAGTATGTGCTCTTTGGGCATTCTTGCAAAGAAAAAAGGCAAACAGAATGGGAGTGGGATGGGAGCAGAACTGGGTTAGAGTAGGGAGCATTGGTTTAGAACAGGAGGGCTGGAGGGTTGTTCTGTGGAATTTGGATTGTGCTTACACAAGCACTTCTTTGCCATTTTTGAGTTTACGTGCTTGATTTCTTCTATTTATTAGAGCAAAGATTTGAGAGGAGATAACTTATTATCTTTGAACAAAAACCAAAATCTCTCATTTTGCTGCATATATAAAAGGCCTTTAATAGACATTTGCTGAGTTACTGTATCAACTTACTCATATGTATCAGCAATAGAGTAATAAAATAAGATTGGAAGACTATCATATCTAGTACACTTAGCCTATAATTTGTTCAATGTTGATGTGCTTAAAAATGAAAAACTACCTAGGTAAAATATCAAAATATAATATGTGGTTACTCCAGACAGGATTTATTTAGCATTTCTATAAACAAATGGCCTTTCAGTTTATTCTATGCTTATTCAGTGGTAAACAACCGATTTTTTAATGGTCAAAACTTGCTTATAGAATTTTATTTTCTCATTTAACTTGCCCTGTTCAAGTATAGTCAGTATTTTGGAAACAGCAAAATGTTTTCTGTGTTTCTCTGAATCTTCTTGGTTTTATAACTTCACTTGTGACTTTGAGAACCAGAAAGCTGATGGAAATTTTAAAAGAAAGTAGGTCATTCTTTCCAGAAAAAAAACCAAAACTCTATACTGTGCATTTCTTGGGTTAGAAACTTAGTCAAGAGCAACTAGTGATTATTTCCTGACTACAACCACTTGTGAATTACAGAAATCTTAATGATGATAACCCAGTAATCATGAAAAATTTAAACATTTATATTCAAGAGTGCTTCTAAGAGCAGTCTACACTCCACCAATTATATAGAGAGTTGCATATGGAAATCAGAGTTAACTGGCGCCACTTATTCCAGTTATATTTTAAAACCACTTACACATTGACACTTGGGTAACTGTCTATATTTCATATAACTTTGTATAGATTATAGAGTCTTAGATGGGGACGCTGTTTTCCTTTAACTGTTACTTTTGTAACAAGATGCATTTCACTTTTTCAAATAAAAGTAAGGCAAACATTTTTATCTAAAGGGTATATGGTTTTGACTTTTATAATAGAGTAGATTCTGCTTGAATATGTTTTAATATTAATGATTTCAATTTTGTATTTTGCTTATACAGACACTTCAGAAATCTTGTGAGATTTCTCACACGACATTTCCAATATGAGGTTTATATTTTAATATCCCATATCCAAATATCTGAGCACCTAGAAACTGTTTGCCTGTGGCAATCAACAACTTAAATGACCTTTCAAATAATTTAACTTAAAGGTAGGATTTAGAAACAAGTAACATTATCAGACTGAAAATAGTACCATTTTCTAAAAAGTGTTTATGAAATACAACTTAAATTAGTAGAATATGCTTGTTCTACATTTATCCAACCAATATCAATTCAGAGACCACTGTGTGTTGAGGTAGGTAATAAATGTGTATTATAATAGTTAAAAGGTTTTGTGATACCAAAGGTGATCTGAGGATAAAAAACTAGAAGATGTAATAATTACCATCATTTCATATTTTATAATGATGAAGCTACCTGTAAAATTGAAAACCCTGTATCTTGTATTTTTGCTGCTTTGGGGACAATTCTACTCTTAAATCAATGGTAGGAGTTCTTACTGTTCTTACATTTTGATGGATCCTGATATGATGATATAATTTTGATGGTCTGGTTAATACTGATGAAAATTATCAATGGCCTTACCTGGGACCAATCATCTGCTGTATTATTGTAATAATAACTAAATGTATTGGTGCTTTTCCTAGCCTCCAAATCATTAGTTAAGAAACTGAAGCCTAATTCATTTAAAATGCAATTTTTAGAACAAGTTTACAGTTCACATAAAGTTACTTAAATGTCTCATGCAAATATATAAGATGGTCCAGCAAATATTTTTTAGAAAGTCATTTCCTTTTCTTTCATTTCCTTCTCTCTCTCTCTCTCTCTCTCTCTCTCTCTCTCTCTCTCTCTCTCTATCTATCTCTATCTCTCCTTCTTTCTTTCATTTTTTTTTTTGAGTCAGGGTCTCACTCTGTGGCCCAGGCTGGAGTGAAGTGGCATGATCATGGCTCACTGCAGCCTCAACCTCTAGGGCTCAGGCAATCCTTCCACCTCAGCATCCTGAATAGCTGGGACTACAGTTGTGCACCACCATGCTGGCTAATTTTTCATTTTATTTATTTTTTGTAAAGATGAAGTCTCACTATGTTGCCCAGGCTGGTCTTGAACTCTTGGACTCAAACAGTCTACCTGCCTGTCCTCCCAGAGTACTAGGATTACAGGCATGAGCTATTGCGCCCAGCCTAGAAAATTATTTTCAATATATCATGGACTTTGCACAGCAACTGTAAACCAGTATTCCATAGGAGTTCCATTGCATCCAAAAACAAAGCGACAATTAGATATTTACACATCTAACCATACTCTTTGTTGTTGTTGTTCAATCATACTGTAGAGTGCCAACCTGAATCCAAGCCATAAATCTCTCCAGATCCAGTTGGAGCACTAGTTAAATAGACAATACACATAGAAACATACAGAAGCTAAGTGTACTTTTCTAGTTCATTTGTGGGTATTATTCAAGCCTCAGGTATGGATTCTTCAGTTCAGGTTAGTCAACAAGAATTTACTGAGTGGTCCCTCATGACTAAGACCTATACTACATTGTACAGAGAAGTCAAAGAAAAATAAATTAATCATTATCAGCAAGAATGTATTGATACATATAGGAATAACTTATTTATTAAAAGTTTGTATTACTGTTGAGGAAACTAGGTATCTATATTTTTTAAATGCCTGTTTGAAATCTGGCCAGGAAATTTTGTTGCTGGTCAATAGTATAGCTGGGCCAGTTGCAAGAACAAGTGAGAGAAAGTAAGATTCCAATTAAAGCAGGTGCGTAGCAATGTGGTAGTGGAAGTCAGCAAGGCAGAATTCCAGTGCCACTTAAAGATCACTTAGAAATAGGACTTGTACCATTGGGTGAGGCAGCAATCTGTTGGTACCTTGGAGAGCGCCCAACAACCTCTAATTTTGATTTGTTAAGGTGTTCCTGAGGCTTTTTGCCATCCTAGCTTTGGGCCTAGCTGAATAGTTCTATCATCCTGGTGGAACTAAAAGGTAGTTCATCCTAATAAAACATTTTGGCCCTCACACGGGATTACAGGCAATGTTTGTGGGTTCCTCAAATGTTCCTATGCACTGAGAAGCGCAGATAGGCTTATCAAGAGTTCACAGCATTGGCACACTTCCCCACTCCAGAGAAAGGAACACTCTATGGTTCCGATAGAAAAAGTGTTGCCAAAGCCAAGGTGGTGTATGCTCAGTTCCAATTTGTGGTAGAGACAATAAACACTAGAAGAGTTCAGAGAAGGGAGTTGTTACTGGGGACAACAGAACCAGTGAGACGCCACACAATAATGGCCGATGGTAATGAAAGAATTCAAACAATCTGAGAGATGAAGGAGGGAATTCCAGGTGCAGGTGAAGAAAATGGTTAACACCAACATCCCATTGATTTCAGGGGAAGACAATTACAAGGCAGAATCATTATCTTTAATTAGCCTATCATCCACCTGAGGGAGTAAAGAAACATGCAAACAGGAACCAATAATAGAATAACTACCAGTTATGGAGAACAAAGAGTGATGAGATAGCATTTAAACTTAATAATGATGTTTAGGAGAGAAAGTCTCAGGAACAAAGGATCAGTGTTGGATAGGGCTAATGAGAGCACTATGTGGACATTTTTCTCTGATCTGAGTTATTATTTTCTGTTTCTTACATCATTACTTCATAAGTGTTTGCTGTATATGCTTCACTGGAGAGTTGAACTCAGAAAGAAATTCCAGTAAAATAAAAAGAACATTATATACAAAAAGATCTTAGTTACACATATTTTCGTCACTAATAATATGGGTTATTTCAGGCTGAGTTGTTTGTTTTTTTTAATCTCTTGTGCTGCCTACCCACTGCTGTTCATGTTCCTTGACTTTGGGGTTCTCTGCTCTGAGAGACTCTCCATACAAGTATCATCTATTAATGTAAAGTAGAATTACTTGTACTTAGAGTCCTAGAGGATAGCAAAATAATGAGTAGTGGCTACAAACAATAAACATTTTTTTCAAGAGTATTAAATTAGGTCTTTTGCCAAGGCATTTTCAGAATGTCCCTAAAAAATATAAATTGAGCATCACAATATCTTGGATCTGGAAATACTTCAGAAATCTTCTCATTATCCCTTATCCAGTAAGGTAGCCATACAACTTGCTTCACATCTCTAGCAGCAGGTCACCAGGCTCTGTAGGAACATTTTCAAAGATGGGAAGCTCACTGCCCTCAAGGAAACCCTTTTGCTATTGACTAACTTTAACACTTGGAAAGGTCTTGCATTAAGCTAGAATCTATCCCCATGACTTTAAATCTATTGTTCCAATTTCTATCTAAAGAGGCTATACCAGCTAAGTCAATTCATACATTTATTTGGCAAAATTTATTGGGCACAAATTTTTAAGTTCCACAAATTATAAAATTATAAATAAGAATATGATTTTTTTCCCTCAGTGAGAAGACACGTTCTTAATAAATGGATTTTTTGTACCAGTGGATGGATTGATGAATAAGTTACAATGTTTTCTCCTTTTTACTATCAAATAATGGCAAACTCTTGATAGGTAGGTAAATTTGGTGTATTCCTTGATAAGTAAAAAATGTGAAATGAAGCATATTAATATCCTCATATGCCCCATAGAGTTATATAATTTATCTTGTGTAGCCTATCAGTGTAAAAAATCAGGCAAATCCAATATTTATGTATTTATTTTCAAATTATGAATATAGATTACTCAACTAAAGTATTCTGTAAACAAAACAAAAATTTTAAAAGATTTTATACAAATATATATATTCTAGTAGCTTATTCCCATATCTCAATAAAGTGCTTATATATCCTAGTTTGAAGGCCACTTTATGGAAGGTATGATTTATAGTTTTGTTAGCTACTCAGATATGTTGCCTTTCTAGAAAATCAGCATTTTCGTTGTCCATTACATCTTTATTTTTTTCTAATTGGAGTCAAGTGATTGCAATATGGTAGCATTTAAGATTTGGCTCAAGAACATATTAGAATTCACCATTTTTTTTCTCTTTTAATTTTTATTTTGAAATTGTGGGGTGCAATTCAGGGTTAGGTATACAAATGTTCATTGTGCAGGTACCCATATTGTTGAGGTGTGCCCCCCACGTTCCCCAGGTGTCAATCCCAGCTACCCCTCCCCCCACCCATTCCCTGCGATTTCTTATGACTTCCAATCCCTTTCCTACAGTAATATGGTAGTTGTTCAAGGTCCGCTGAATTCACCATATTTTTTTTTAAATAGGCTCTGAGACAATATTAAGAAACTTAGAGTACTCCAAGGAAAAAAATATAGTAGAAGTAATTTATGAAAAACAATTTATAAGAATGTTGTGTACTTTTACTTTTTTATTTTAGAGTAATGGGGAACATGTGAGGATTTACTACATAAGTAAATCACGTGCAGGTGAGGTTTGGGCTTCTAGTGACCCTCTTTCCCCCAGGAGTGGACCTGGTACCCAACGTGTGGTTGTGTGCCCCTTATCCTTCCTCCCTCCCTCCCTTGACAATGTCCAATGTCTGTTGTTCCCATCTTTCTGATCATGTGTTCAGTGATCAGGGCCTGCTTATAAGTGAGAACATGCAGTATTCAGTTTTTTGTTTCTGTGATAGTTCACTTAGAATGATGGTCTCCAGCTGCATCCATGTTGCTACAAAAGACATGATTTATGTCTTTATGACTACATAGTATTTCATATGTATATTTTCTTTATCCAGTCCACTTTCAATGGGCAACTTGGTTTGTTTTATGTTTTTGCTATTATGAATAGTGCTGCAACGAACATACATCTTTTTGGTAGAGTGACTTATGTTCTTCTGGGAATATTCCCAGAAAAGGAATTGCTGGATCATATAGTAGCTCAATTTTTAGTTCCTTGAGAAAAAAAAAACCACCCTGCTTTCCACAATGTCTGAACTAGCTTACATTTCTACCAACAGTGTAAAAGTGTTTCATTTTCTCTGCAGCCTCACCAACACCTGTTGTTTTTTGACTTCTTAATGATAGCCAATCTAACTGGTGTAAGACGGTATCTCATTTGCATTTTTCAGTGAGGCTGAACATTTTTTCATGTTTTTTGGCTGCTTGAATATCTTCCATTGAGAAGTGTCTGTTCATGTCCTTTTGCCCATTTTTAATAGGGTTGTTTGTTTTCTTCAGGCGTGAACTTTCAATATAGAAGTACTGTAGAAAAAAAGATACTATGGCAGTGCCTAAAAAGAAGTCTAAAGCAATGCTAAATGAGCTAAAATCTTGATCTCTTTAAAGGTCTAATAGCTCAATTGCAATATTACATAAAGTAGATATCTGGGATTTTATTTTATTTTATTTTATTTTATTTTAAAGATGTGGGGTACGATTCAGGATTAAGTATACAAGTGGTCATTGTACAGGTAAAGCTTGGGCCTCTCTTTGATCCCCACTTTGCTGGGTTTAAGATCAGGTACGCTTATTCATGCTATATGCCCCCCCCACCCCTGCCAGTTTCTGGCTACTTCCAATCCCTTTTTATAGTATTATGGTAAATGTTCAGAATTCTCTTATGAGTGAGAACATGTGGTACTCAGTTCTTTGTTTCTGTGATAAATCACTGAGTGTTAGAGACTCTAAATCCACCCAAGTTGCTGCAAAGTCCATACGTTTGTTTTTCTTTACAGCTGCATAATATTCCATCATGTGTATGTACCACATTTTTTTTTATCCAGTCCAGTTTTGATGGGCAGCATGATTGAGTCCATGTTTTTCTATTGTAAAAAGTGCTGCAATACACACGTGTGTGTAGGTGTCTTTTTTGTAAAGTGATTTAAGTTCCTCTGGGTATTTTCCCAGAAAGGGGATTGCTGGGTCATATGGAAGGTCAATCTCTAGTTCTTTTAGGGATCACCACATTGTTTTCCATAGAGGTTGAACTAGTTTTCATTCCCACCCAGGAGTATAGAAGTGTTCCTTTTTCTCTGCGTCCTTGTCAGCATCTTTTGTTTTATTAATCCCATTCTTACTGGGATTAAGTGTTATATCAATGTGGTTTTGATTGCATTTCTCTGATGGTTAGCGAGGCTGAGCATTTTTTTCTTGTGTCTATTGGCTGTTCATGTCTTCTTTTGAAAAGTGTCTATTCATGTCCTTTGCCCATTTTTTAGTGGAGCTGTTTGTTTGTTTTTTCCTTTTGGCATGTTTGAATTCCTTGTAGATCCTGGATGTTAGGCCTTTGTCAGATATACAGTGGACAATTTTTTTTTTTTTTTCCATTCTTTGGGCTGTCTCCCCACTCTCTTGATGGTTTCTTTTGCTTTGTAGAAGCTTTTCAGTTTGATGAGGTCCCACTTGTCTATCTTATCTCTTATGGCATGGGCTTTTGGTGTTTTGATCAGGAATTGGTTGCCTATTCCAATTTCTGAATGGGTGTCTCCTGCATTTTCTAAGATTCTTAAAGTCTGGAGTTTTACGTTTAGGTCTTGGATCCATTTAGAGTTAAGTTTTGTGTATGGTGACAGGTAGAAGTCCTGTTTCATTCTTCTGCATGTGGTCAGTCAATTTTCCCAGCACCATTTGCTGAATAGGTTCTTCTCTTCCCAGTGGTGTTGGTGGAGTCTTTGGAGATGAGTTGTTTGAGAAATTGAGGTTTTGCTTCTGGAATCTCTATTCTGATCCGTTGGTCTATATGACTGTTCTTGTACCAATACCAGGTTGTTTAGATTATTGTAGCCTTGTAATAAAGTTGAAAGTCTGGAAGTATGATACCTCCTGCTTTGTATCTTTTGCTAAGGATTGTTTTGGCTGTTTGTTTATGTTTTCATATGAATTTCTGTATTGTTTCCAGGTCTGAGGAGAATGGTGTTGGTAATTTAATGGGTATAACATTGAATCTGTAGATTGTCTTTGGTAGGATGGACTTCTTAACAATATTGATTCTTCCAATCTATGAGCATGGAATATTTTCCCATTTTTTGGTGTCATCTTTGACTTCTTTGAGCAGTGTTTTCTAGTTTTCAGTGTAAAAGTCTTTCACATATCTGGTTAGGAAGATGCAAAGGTATTTTATTTTTTTGTGCCTATTGTGAATGCGATTGTGCCTTTTATTTGGTTCTCTATATGTTTGATGTTGGTGTATAAGAATGCAATTGCCTTTTGCATGTTTATTTTGTACCCTGAAACTTTGCCACTGTCCTTTATCAGTGCAAGGAGGTTTTTGACAGATTTTCTTGGATTTTTGAGGTATAAGATCATATCATCAGCAAAGAAGGATAACTTGACTTCTTCTTTTGCTATTTGTGTACCCCTATTTTCTTCTCTTGTATGATTGTGCTAGCTAGGACTTCCAACACTATGTTGAACAGGAGGGGTGAGAGTGGGCAGCCTTGTCTTGTTCTGGTTCAATTTTTGTCTATTTAGCAGTATGTTGGCTGTGAGTTTAATGGCTCTTACTATTTTGATGTATGTTCCCTCTATGCCTAGGTTGGGATTTTTAACAACAAATATTTTCAAAGAACACACTTGTGCAGAGACAAAATTTAAGAAACAGAAAAACAAAGAAGGAAAATAACGCCTTTATACCCTTCTAACCTACTGTTTGCTAGGCCAGTTTAGATGACCAAACTACATATTTAACTTGAATCTGAACTTATATTTCTCTCCAGACTAATGAGAAGTTATCCATATGTGTTTACTGATTCTGTTTATGGTGTCACCATCTTCTGAGTTTCCTAGGCCTCCAACTTTAAACTCAATCCCCTCGTCCCCATTCCATGTCTAATTTTTTAATTATTTATTTATTTTTAATAGAAACAAAGTCTTTCTATATCGCCCAGGCTGGTTTTGAACTCCTGGGCTTCAGCAGTCCTTCCCTCTCAGCCTCTCAAAGTGCTGGGATTACAGGCATGAGCCACCACATCTGGCCTCCCATTTCATGACTAAATGGTTACCAAATTCTTTTGATTCTTGCAATATCCAACAAGCAAATTATACTGTCTACTTAGGTACAGTAAACACATAGATCTTCTAACAACCATAGGGGTTTTTTCTTTGGGTTTAGTTGTGGGCTCTGAAAAATTTTAGACTATCACGTGTCAAAGTTAGGATGGCAATAGATTTTCGTAATTTTATTTTTAGTTTCAATTTTGAAGAATCTTATCAAATATACATGTCTTAAAATATACATCTTTAATAATATGCATTTTTCTGTTCAATAAAATATATTATTGTTTTCAGTGTTCTTCTTAGTAAGGCTTACAACCCTGAAAAAAGAAAAGTATATATCTGTAACATCTGGCCATTATTGCTCTATAGATGAGTGTAAATCCAAGTTCAGTTTTTCACTTTTACAAACCTAGGAAATTCCCTTTAAGTATGAATGATGAGTGTTTCCTAAAGGGTTTAGCATCATATTACAGCAGAAGGAGCCATGGATAGGGTCAGAGCTCATGTCTGCATTTTCTGCTTTGACTCACCCTGGCTTTGGTCCTCAGGCAAACGATCAGTCTCACTCAGAATAGAACTTGGATTTGTTCATGCCAGTGGCCCCTTTGTAGATCTAGCTTACATTGTGTCTCATGTCCTCTTGTCCCCATGTGCCCCTCATTAGGTGAGACTCTAGCATGGCGGCACAACTTTGAGATTAAGCTCTTAGGCTTGGAATCATATGATTTGGGTATGTGTCTTGGTTCTGCTAGCTATGATAACAGAAAGAAAAGCATTTAATTTCTCTACATTTTGTTTTCTGATCTGTAAAATGAGGTTAATAATAGCATTTAATTCATAAGTGCCTTGTTTGAGAGAATACTGCAAACTAATATATAAAAAGGACTTAGGACGAGCACATAATAACTACTTTGTGTTTGCTATTACTTATATTCACATAAAACACTCAGCAGAGTGTCCAGCATATAGTATGCACTCAGTAAATATTAGCTATTATTCTTATTGCCAGACACTCCACTCCCATTTCTGTAAGCCTTATTTCAGACTTTGACCACAGAGCAAAACAGATGAGAGTATATCCTCTTAATACAAATCCATATCCTTCGCCTCAGCAAACAAGTCAACTGAGTAGGTTTCGCAAATGGCCTCCTGAAAAAGGGTGTGAGCTCTACCTTGCAACGTCATAAACTTGTGCCTGCAAAAGACTGTTAGCCAATATGTGTCTTAGTCAACTCGGTTTTTCCTGTTCACAGCTGCAAACCAAGATTTACTCTGAGTAATCCTATTAGTCTGTGCCAGTGTTATTGTGAAAGTACAGACTCAAATTCTTGGCTCTTGTTTTACCTGTTAGCTCCAGTGCATTTTGCTTTTTTGTATTATAATCCAGTAAAATTCATAGATATATGATCAGATAGGAAGTTTGCTGTAGCTTAATAGAATATAATTTAATGTAAGAGGGTTCGAGTTGAAACATTTTGAGATGAATATGATTTATATTATAAATGTTTTTGTGCAAAGTTTTTCAGTTTACTGTTGTTAAAAAAATTTTTTTAGATGAAACATGAAGAGTCTATTGTCTGCTTTTCTAAGCTGAAATAGACAACCCCAATATAAATGTATATGTAGTATGTATGAATGTTACTTTAACTTTTTGATAAGAAATATAAGTCATATGCTACCATAATAATAAGCAGTACTGACAATATTTCTTCCTAATTGTAGTCATCATAGCATAATGGATTCAGTTCCCTCTACCTAACATGAAATCATAAAATTGTTTAAATATCAAATTTAGGATAAATTTGATTTTATATAGTCTTAAATTTGAAGTGACTACTTTCAAATTTCTCACCTGGTGATCATGATAATAAATAATTTTTGCTTGATATACAGAAGTACTTTCAAGTAACAACTCTTGTTACACACCCGCAGTTGTCAAACCTAGTTTTAGAAGACTCATATTAGGGGATGTAGTCAAGCGTAGTGACAGACTTGGTATTTAAACCTGGAATTCCCTTGCCAAATGCTGTATTTGCAGGTATTTAAAGTAAATAGACTAAAAGAATTGATTAGAGATGATAGGTGAGAGTATAACACTTTTTTCCTCTTTTCTCCATGCACTAATCAAAAACAAGTTAACATTCCTTCTTTTTTTGACTTTCCTCTACAGAGAAGGGCAGTGAAAGAAGGAGGGACAGGGAGCATTGTCAAGGCAGGAAAGTGACGCACAGTCAATAGACACGGTTGTGTTGGGAGAAAAGCTGGCTCTCACTGGTGAAAATTTTGGTGCAGCAGACCCACAATATAAAACCTAATTTATATTTTCTAAGCTGACCAATATTTTGAGTTAATAACTTAGAAAAAATAAAATATTTCAGTGACCCATATATTTATTTTTATGTGTTTACATGTGTGGGTTTAATTTTTTGTGTGTGTGCCTGTTATTTCAGAATTGGGCTGCAGCCTGCAAGTAAATTAGAGAGCACTTGTTGTTTTCATTGTTAATTATTGATCAGCTGCCTGTAAGGTTCATTTTCTATTAATGCGGAGGTGGAATTGTGTTTTTTCCTTGCTCTTTAGTTCTTGATGAACCCCATATGGTTCTGGTGCTCACAGTGCTTCAATAATTCAGGCTTATCATGGGAAAAAAAATCATCAAATGTTGAAAATCTAGATCAGCAGTTTTGAAAGGTTTTTTCCCCCCATAAACAGTAAATGTATTTTTCCAAATTAAATTATAATCTAGACCTAAACTTTTATGTTGTACTTAAGTGAAGCCACTTGGCTTGCATGTAAGAAGGAATACTTTTCTTCTATATGCATTTAACCCATTCAACTTTCCATCCTCTCTGGTGGCCCCAGAGGTAGCTCTTTCAAAGCCTGGGGCTCCCATTGAACAAAACTGGAAATATACTGAGTTAGTGGATAAAACGACCAGTTAGATAGACTGTAGCACAGGCTAGGAGCTAAGACAGACCTGATCTAGGTTCACACTACAACTTCACATCCTCAACCAGCCTTGTTTCCTTGAGCAAGTGGCTTGATGTCTCTAATGTCAGTTTCCTCCTCAGTAAAAGTGGGGATGAAATAGTGCTCACCTCATCAAACTGTTTTGAAGATTCAAGTCATGCATAGAAAGTGCATATATTTGGCATGTATTATGACTGATGCCAATAATTAGTCATCTCTTCTAAGACGTTCCATAGTAATACAATGTTGGAAGTATGATGAAGGGGTGGAGATAATGCTACTCACGGTAAGTGTGGATTTCTTGATGTGGGACCTGAATATTTCAAATTCTAATCCTGAGAAGCTACAGCTTTTTTTTCAACTCCAAGATTTGTGTACAGACAGATGTAAAATGAACTCATTTTGAATAATAAGGTGCAAAGTATCCCTTAGGATACTGCCCTGGTGAAAATCCTTAGATGAATGTATGATTTTCTTTGGCAGTATGTAGCCATTTAAGATAATTTCACAAGGAGATGGCAAATCTAACCTGTGCACATGGAAATAGACTCTATTCCATTCAGAGTAGAGACTCCAAAGCAGAGTTGTTAATGCTCTGGCATGATTGATTCAATTCTTTTTGTTGCTGTTGTTGTTTGTTTTGTTTTGTTTTTTGAGTCAGAGTCTCATTCTGTCGCCCAGGTTGGACACACTCACGGCCATCGCAGCCTCAACTTGCTGGGCTCTGGGGATCTTTCTGCCTCAGACTACCAAGGAGCTGGAACCACAGGCATGCACTACCACACTTGGCTAATTTTTTGATTTATTGTAGAGACGAGGTCTCGCCAAGTTGCCGGGGCTGGTCTTGAACCCATGGGCTCAGGCAATCCACTTGCCTCGGCCTTCCAAAGTGCTAGGATGACAGGCTGAGCCACTGAGCGCAGCCAATTCAATTCTTAATAAGCAATCCATTTTGTTTTCTTTCCTTCCTCCCTTCCCCCCTCCCTCCCTCCACTCTTCCCTCCCTTCTCTGCTCTTGCTTCTACTTGGTGCCAAATAGTGCATTTTATTTGTGATATAAAAAGTAACATGGGCCTGGAGCAGTGACTCTCACGTG
>CAUYQG010225406.1:0-17275 GCA_963574415.1 Tarsius wallacei | reverse complement strand
AAAAATTTTAGCCGGGCTCGGTGGCTCAGCCTGTAATCCCAGCACTTTGGGAGGCTGAGGTGAGTGGATTGCCTGAGCCCGCGGGTTCAAGACCCACCTGGGCAACTCTACAATAAATCAAAAAAATTAGCCAAGTGTGGTAGCACACGCCTGTAGTTCCAGCTACTTGGAAGGCTGAGGCGGAAGGATCGCCGGAGCCCAGCAAGTTGAGGCTGCAGTGGCCGGGAGCGGCCACTGCACTCCAGTCTGGGTGACAGAGTGAGACTCCAACTCAAAAAAAAAAAAAAAAAAAAAATTTGGACCAGGCTCAGTGGATCATCCTGTAATCCCACCACTTTGGGAGGCCGAGGCGAGTGTATTGCCTGAGCCCAAGGGTTCGAGACCAGCCCGGGCAACTTGGCGAGACCTTGTCTCTACAATAAATAATAATAACAATTAAAAAAATTAGCTGGCTGTGGTAGCATGTAGTTCTGGCTGCTTGGAAGGCTGAACTGGAAGGATCGCAGAGCCCAGCAGGTCAATTCTGGGGCGGCTTTCAGCGTGCCACTGCACTCCAGCCTTGACGAAGTGAGACTCCAACCCAAAAAAAAAAAAAAGTCAAAAAAATATTTTGAGATGAGGTCTCCATGTTGCTCAGGCTAGTCTTGAACTTGTGGCCTCAAGCAGTTCTCCCACCTCAGCCTCCCAAAGTGCTACAGTTGCAGGCGTGATCCAGAAATAGGCTTTTAAACTGTATTTCATTAGATTCTTCATCTGGTTCCTGGGATAGGGGTCTAATCTTGGGTTTTAAGGCCTGTGATCCTCCTATGAGTATGTATAAAATTTATGTTGATAGTGTTTTAGTGAAGCTGGGATCCATAGTATTCATCTGATTTTTAAAGAGGTGTGGGGGATGGGGCACAGAACCAAAAGGTTCAGGACTGCCGAGTCCTAGAGGTAGGCAAGCACTATCTCTGCCACTTCCTCATACAGGGGCCTCGAAGCCCAGGGCTGTGAGTCTGGAGTCTGTCTCCAGCTGAGGGGTGAGCAGCCAGAAGGGAACGGGCTTCTCAGGTGTATAACGGGTTAGCTGCAGTGGCTCGTTCTTGGTTTAATGAGGACTCACAACCGCACGCCCGCGGTGTGTGTGTGAGAGTATAGAAAACACACACGGCCAAGCAGGTTTCCTGCAAAAGTGTGTTATTTGCACATTTTGGGCCCATTTTCCCTGGGGCACTCGCCCTTCTGATTCAGCCAGGGCCACACACAGGGGATCACCAGAGCCACACGCAGAGGACGCCAGGCCGTGTCAGGATGGACTGACTCCTCCCTGTTACCTCTCTCCTCAGCTGCAATCTCACCTGATCCCTGGCCTCAACCTGGCTGCTGTGGGCCTTTTCCCGGCCTCGTCCAGTGCAGTCCCGCCACCGCCCAGCAGCGTCACTGGGGCTGCTCCCTACAGCTCCTTCATGGTAAATGGAAAGTGTTACTACTGGGGAACCCCCCTGGGCCCGTGTGTGACCTATCTTAAGGGGTCCCACTCCCTGTTGGAGTCTGATACTTAGGAAGTCTCCAGCGAAGAGGAAAGGGAGGTCTTGGGATGGCCTTTCTCTGCATTGTCCCCAGCTGCGGGCTCTGACACTCCCAAATGTCAGCCTTGGGTGCCACTGGGCACCGGCAGCATGTGTCCCTCACTCTTTTTCTTTTGAGTTGGAGTCGCACTCTGTTGCCCAGGCTGGAGTGCAGTGGCATGCTCATGGCCACCGCAGCCTCGATCTGCTGGGCTCCGGCGATCCTTCCACCTCAGCCTTCCAAGTAGCTGGAACCACAGATGTGCACCAACACGCCCGGCTAATTTTTTGATTTTTATTGTAGAGACGGGGTCTTGCCAAGTTGCCCAGGCTGGTCTCAAACCCCTGCGCTCAGGCAGTCCTCTCGCCTCTGCCTCCCAGAGTGCTGGGATTACAGGAGTGAGCCACCATGCCTGACCAGGGTCCCTCACTCTTGCCCCACCTCTTCCCTGTATCCCTGCTAAGCATAGGCGGAGCTAAAGAGCTGGCAGCCTCCCTTGGCAGCCTGGGGTGGCTGTTGGGTGCCTGTACCCCTTCTTCCTGGAGGACGCCAGGCGGGGGAGTAGAGGGGTTTCTGGGTCCTGCCCCGGACCTGTGGTGATAGTGCCCCCTGTCCCAGCAGCAGGCTCCTGAGCAGGAGATGGTGCAGGTGTTCATTCCCGCCCAGGCCGTGGGCGCCATCATCGGCAAGAAGGGCCAGCACATCAAGCAGCTCTCGCGGTTCGCCAGCGCCTCTATCAAGGTGATCTGCCCTGTGGACCTTCAGTCCCTGGGATGTGAGGGTGCTCTGCTCTTGCGCCCAGGTGCCTCGTATTATTATTATTATTATTATTATTATTATTATTATTATTATTATTTTGAATTGGGGGTCTCACTCTGACACCCAGGCTGGAGTGCAGTGGCACCATCACGGTTCACTGCAGTCTCGACCTCCTGGACTCGAGCAATTTTTCCACCTCAGCCTCCCAAGTAGCTGGGATTAAAGGTTCACACTACCACATCTGGCTGACCTTTTTGATTTTTTTGTAGAGGCGAGGTCTTGCTATGTTGCCCAGTCTGGTCTTGAACTCCTGGGCTCAAGCAATCGTCACGCTTCGGCCTCCTGAAGTGCCGGGATTACAGGTGTGAGCCACCATGCCTGGCTTCTTCTTATTCTTTTGAGAATGTTGGGTCTTGTGTGAAGAACTTTATCCCATGGGATCACGGTCCTATTTGCTTCTGACCTTGTCTGGTCCTCTGTGGAATGCCTCTAGTGACTCTGGGTTTTTGGGCTAGGCAAGAGGCAGGTGATAGCAAGAACGCCTCGGTTCTGCCACAGACCGACTTGGGTTCAAATCCCAGCCCCTCCTCGTCGCTGGAGGACCCGAGCCTCCCCTTCCTCATCAGTATAATACTGCAAAACCACGCATCTGAAGCCCCTGACCTCACTGTGGAACTAAGTCAGCGCTGGCAGGGATGAGAGAAGCAGGAGTCTGTCACAGTGAAACAAAGTGTTAGTTTTCACAAGCCCAAGTCCAGTTACTTCAGTGGTCTTAGCAGCTTTGGGCAGAAGCCACGCTTGTTCTCTAGTGGATGTGTAGCCCCTGCCTTCACCCCATCGCTGGTCTCCACTGTGTCCCGGCCTCTCTCAGGACTGCACTGAAACCTCCCCGAGAGATTGTGATGGGTCACAGGGCAGGGAGGCCCTACTTGGAAGAGGTCTCTGACACAAGTCCTTCTAACCGGCCACCCTCCTAGCTGCTTTGCTGTGCAGGGTACTTCAGGGTCCCTGTCCTTGCCTCTCCTAGTCTTCAGAATGGGTAGTGGGGGCAGGGGTAGTAGCTGGGGAACTGGACAAGGTGGAGATGGTGGGGTCTTCCCAGAGAGGGTCCCTCTTTGACCAGCTGTTTCCTTTGTAGATTGCACCACCTGAAACACCTGACTCCAAAGTCCGTATGGTGATCATCACTGGACCGCCAGAGGCCCAATTCAAGGTTTTGATCTTAATTTTTCTAAGCTGGACACGGTGGAATTCAGGGTGGGAAATTCCCCCACATACAGGAAAAAGACTGGGGCAGCTTCCTATTCACTGTCAAATCCTTATTCCAATTTTAAGTCTTCCCTGTAGGATACAGGCTGCAAAGCTGCTTTCCGATTGGCACCAAACTCCTATTTCTGTCGCCTTCCACTTCCCTCTTTACTCCCTGGAGGGCCAACACAGGGACATGGGAAGGAAGGATGTTGACGGCTTCTTTGCACTCTGCCTTCGTTACTAAGGAAGGCCTTAGATGCCAAGTTCCTCTCTCTCCTTTATGCATCCCTACTGCATCGTACAGTTCCTGGCCAGGCAGCCAGAGGCCAACAATAGCTTAATCTGACCTAGGTGAGGGCTGGGATGACTCTCTGGCCTATCAGTGGAGTGTCAGTCAGCCCTGTCCTCTGTCTGGCATGATTCGTTGCCATTCAGTGCCTTGAAGTGCTAGTCAGTACCACAGAGAGATGTCATCCTGGATCTCCGAGGTCTGGTTTATAGCTTGCGCATTATATTCCTCTGGGGAATATTTTTTTCCTTTGGGAAGTGTTTAATCAGTTACTCGTAATAATCTCCCCCCGGGGTCCCTAGTGTCATACCTCAACAGAAGGGACACTGACAGGTTGGCCAGGTGAGCCTTGCCGGTCAGCTGCCATAAATGGTTGGCCAACCCAGGAAGGGGTGGGCCTGAGGGTGGTGGGGTCTGCATTTCCTGTTGACCCTCTTCCCTCATGTCTTGGTTAACAATGGCCTTCTCCTCCTACCAGGCTCAGGGAAGGATCTACGGCAAGCTCAAGGAGGAGAACTTCTTTGGTCCCAAGGAGGAAGTAAAGCTAGAGACCCACATACGGGTGCCGGCATCAGCAGCTGGCCGGGTCATCGGTAAAGGCGGCAAAACGGTGAGCCCTGATGGCCAAGCCCCATAGCTTGGCTCTGGCTTCAACCCCCACCTTGCCCCCATGTCATTACCCTTAGGACTCCTGATTTTTCCATGGATTCTTTTTTACACTGGAGTCGTACTCTGTTGCCCAGGCTGGAGCACAGTGGCATGCTCCCAGCCACCGCAGCGTTGACCTGCTGGGCTCAGGTGATCCTTCTGCCTCAGCCTTCCAAGTAACTGGAACTACAGGTGTGGGCCACCATGCCCAGCTTTTTTTTTTTTCTTTTAAATTTTGGAAATGAGGTATTGCCAAGTTGCCCAGGTTGGTCTTAAACCCCTGGGCTCAGGCAGTCCTCTCGCCTCTGCCTCCCAAAGTGCTGGGATGACAGGCGTGTGTCGCCGCACCTGGCTTTTCCTGTTTGATTCTATTCCCCAAGCTCAGCTTCCGGCCCTTCCCGTTTCTACCCACTGGTCACCTCAGCTCCTTCCTCCAACCCCATCTGTGCTCTCTTGATGGCACCCTGAACTCCTCTCTGGCCACCCCCAGGTGAATGAGTTGCAGAATTTGACAGCAGCTGAAGTGGTAGTGCCAAGAGACCAGACCCCTGACGAGAATGACCAGGTCATTGTGAAAATCATCGGACATTTCTATGCCAGCCAGGTACACAGGGTGCGCCTTCATTATGGGGGTAGCTTAGGAGCCCAGGGAGCAGAGAGAAACTCCAAATGTGCCCAGCATGTCCTTGACCGCATCTACCTGCCTCTGGGCTGGGTCTTCCCCTCATTCTGGTGCAGGAGTGGGTGTGTAGATGGTTTATTTCCTCTGAAGACTCTCTTGGGAAAGTGATTTGACAACTTTCATGTATAGTATGTGTTGTATATAACTATTACATATATATTCTGTGTTATATGTTATATATTAATGGTCATTCCCATTGTCTAACCTTAATCTCTCTCTAACTCCTTTTCACACTGGATATGAATGAAAATTAGTGTAATCTGTCACCCAGTCTTGTTCATGTAATAATGATCACAGTAATAATACCCTAGGTGGCATTTTTGAAATATGATCAGCTGGACACAATGGCTCACGCTTGTAATCCCAGCACTTTGGGAGGTGGAGGTGAGAGGATTACATCTGAGCTCAGGGGTTTGAGACCAGCCTGAGCAACTTGGTGAGACCTCATCTCATAAATCAGAAAATTAACCAGGCATGGCGGTGCACGCTGGTGGTTCCGGTTACTTGGAAGATTGAGGCAGAAGGATCACCTGAGCCCAGCAGGTCAAGGCTGTGGTGGCCATGAGCGTGCCACTGCACTCCAGCCTGGGTGACAGAGTGAAACTCCTACTCAAAAAAAAAAAAAAAAAAAGCAGTTTCAATTGACCAGAACAAGAATTAAATGAAAAGCCATGTGAAACATCAAGCCGGGCCAGCCGGAGTTGGAACTCAGCAGTCTTGACTTCTACATCCTTCTGGAGCAACTTCTTCTTTACTTTGGAAATGGAGCAGGTCATGGGAAGGAGACATTCTGGGCTTCACCCCCACTTTGCAATAGATTTCCATTATAAACCTTGATTTTATTTATTTTTTTTTTTTTAGTGGGAGTCTCACTGTCACCCAGGCTGGAGTGCGTGGCACACTCACAGCCACTCCAACATCGACCTGCTGGGCTCCAGCAATCCTGCCTCAGCGTTCCAAGTAGCTGGAACTATAGGCGCGTGCTACCACGCCTGGCTAATTTTTGATTTATTGTAGAGACGAGGTCTCGTCAAGTTGTCCGGGCTAGTTTTGAACCCATGGGCTCAGGCAATCCACCCGCCTTGGCCTCCCAAAATGCTGGGACTACAGGCTGAGCCACCGAGCCCGGCCTAATTTTTGATGTATTGTAAAGATGAGGTCTCGCCAAGTTGCCCGGGCTGATCTCGAACCCACAGGCTCTGGCAATCCACTCACCTCGGCCTCCCAAAGTGCTGGGATTATAGGCTGAGCCACCGACCCTAGCCTAAACCTTGATTTAGCTAATCTCTTAAGAAAGAAAGAATATAGAGACTGATACTTTGGTATTTTAACCATTTTCCCAGTGGAACATATTTGCTTATATTTTTTGGTTAATTTCTGCCTGGGCATTTTATTTCTTTTCCTGGGGTCTTTTTTTTCTTTTGGTTTGGAATCTCACTCTATTGCCCAGGCTGGAGTGCAGTAGCACACCCGTGGCCACTGCAGCCTTGACCTGCTGGGCTCAGGTGATTCTTTCCGATGCCCGGCTAATTTTTTGATTTATTGTAGAGATGAGGCCTTGCCAAGTTGCCCAGGCTGGTCTCAGACCTGTGAGCTCAGGCAATCCTCTCACCTGGGCCTCCCTAAGTGCTGGGATTATAGGCGTGAGCCACCGCCCCTGGCCTTCTTTTCTGGGGTCTTAACACAATTTTGGTATCTGTGATGGTGTCTCCTAGTTTATGATCCTCGTGCAGCGTGCGCTAGACAGTTGCCTGAAACGTGAGGCCGTCCATTTCAGGTCTGGTCACATGTGCCGACATTGCTGAGTCTTAAATTCTGATACCAGCCTTATACTGCCGTCTCTCCCCTGCCCCTTCATTCTACCTGGCACCCGCATCCTCCATACTTGCTGTATTGCCCTGTGGAAGCTCAGGCTCCGTTGGAGGCAAAGAAATGTACGGTCATCTTGGCCTTCGCTTTTCCTCTTGCCTTTTTTCTGAGTCTCTTGTGACCTGTTCTCTGTTGTCTGTGCCTGGATCCCAATAACCTCTCCCCGTGGAAGGCCATCTCCTTGAGGGTCCTCACAGCCTCCCTCTTTCCTGTTCTTGCTGCAGATGGCTCAGCGGAAGATCCGAGACATCCTTGCCCAGGTTAAGCAGCAACACCAGAAGGGACAGAGTAACCAGGCCCAGGCACGGAGGAAGTGACCAGCCCCTCCCCATCCCATCGAGTCCAGGACAGCGGGCAGAAACCGAGAGCGTGCGCTCCCCATCGGGCCTGAGAATGTGTGGGAATCCGGGACACCCCGGCTGGGCTGAGGATCAGGTTTGCCCACTTACTTGAGAAAGACGTTCTCGTGAGGAACCCTGATCAATTGGCCCCACACTGCCTACCCCTCAGGGTGTCATCATTGAAATTCCAGCTCAGGGTGATTTTAAACGTGGATTATAAGGAGCCCCACCAGGAGAGGATGGCTCAGACCCCAGAAGAAAGAGAAATAAATTTTTTTTCAGGTTTTTAAAATAAGCAGAGGGGAGAGTTTTAATCAGCCTCAAAGGATGGTTTGTTTCTTGACCTTGAAGTCTTTCCCGCCTTCTTCCCTCTGGTTAATTGGTGCTGATACTGCCTCTTTCTATATTTACATGAATTGTTTGAGCTGTACTTCTACTAGAAAAAAAATGGGAACGAATGCACTGCTTTACTTTTAATATTGATTCAAGGGGAAAGACCTGTCGGTATCTATAGTCTAATTCCAATCCCCCCTTGCCAGGCAATAGGTACAATAAGGAATAAAAAAGGGGGTAAAATGGAGACAAAGATGATTGAAATACATAATAATCCACGTTTAAAAGGAGCGCCCTGATTATTCCAGATTGCCATCATGAAAAATTGGCACAACTGAAATTTCCCCCACTCTGTTGGGGCTCCCACCACATTCGTGTCCCTCTAACTATAGAGGTCCCACATCCTGTCCAGGTGCACATAGGTGGTGTGGAATGCTCAGCAGGGTGGGGGCTCACCACTGTCCCTGATTCCCATCATTCTCAGGCAGATTTTATATTTTTTTTTAAAGTCTATTTTAATGATTGGATGTGAGCACTGGGAAGGGGATAGATGCTAACTCCCCTTGATAAAGTCTCAGTTCCATGGAGGACTTGAGTGGCCCCAAAGGCTGCCACGGTGCCCTTACCCTAGCCCATGTGCTCTTATAAGGGCTGGTTCCCAGAGGCAAGGGTTGCGGGGCACTTCTTGCCACGGCACTGTTTCCTTGGTGGTGGTGGGACTTGGAACCCAACCCTGAGCTCCTGATAAAGCTAAAGTCCATCATCTGGCAAATTCAGTAAATTGGAGAGTACTTGCTTCTGTTTTTATCCGAGAGGAATATTTAACTGATGCCTTCTGCCTCCATATGTATCATTATTGGCTCGGTGAAAGAAGGTGTGACTAAACAAAATTTAATGCCAGTAGCATTATACACAAAGGAGTAAAGAAGCTTAATTTATTAATTTACCAGGCTCAATAAGATCCTGTTGGAAATTTAGCCTTTGTGGAGGACAGGAGCCATCAGTTAAATGAGGTTAGGCCTCCCCTCTCAATGTACTGATCGACAATGCATATTAGCCAGGTAATGCACTTTAGCTACCCTGGACAATACTATCAAGTGTGCTGGGAAGGGAGGAAGGCCGCTCTCTACACGTGTGGAAAAGCCCATGCGTGGAGTTCCCCTCCTTTCAACATTGCAACAACAACAGTAACAACAAGACAACCACGACATGTGGGCGTAGTCAGGCAATGCTGTGTGCGAAGAAAACTACCTCAAGGTATGAAGTTACCTCAGCAATTATGTTCCTTTTTGTTCCCCCAACCCCATTAAAAAAATTTTTTTTTATTTTTTTTTTTTTTTTTTTTTTTTTTTTTTGCGGCTTGCTGATATTTTATATAAAAAAGAAAAGCAAAGCAAAAGAGAAGCTGATAGTCTTGAATATTTTATTTTTTTAATGAAAAGAAAAAAACGAGAAAGTTATGTTTCATAATTTCTTACAACATGAGCCAGTAACCCTTTAGGAACTCTCTATGGAGAACAGGCCTGGTGGGAAAGGCGGCCGGGGCTGGCCCCTTGGAGGAGGCTGGGGTCCAGGTTTACAAGAGCCCAGAGGGGCTGAGCCCAGAGCCTTGCCTGGCTCTGATCTGATTTCTAGATCCCTGAGCTGCTGGCTGCTGCTGGAATAGCCTACCTGATAGGATCAGAAGGCCTGGCAGAGCTGGGGGCCTCCGGTGGCAAAACAACAGTGACCGACAACCACCTGGCCTTGGGGTCCCTTCCTTCCTCCTTTGATTAAATGACATCCCCGCCAGTTTTTCCCACCAGTGGTGCTGTTGAGATATTTTAAAATATTGCCTCCGTTTTATCGAGGAGAGAAATAATAACTAAAAAATATACCCTTGTAAAAAAAAAAATCTATATTTCTCCGTCTAAAAATATGGGAGCCAAGATTCCGTTCATGGAAGAAAGACAAGGCCGCCCTCTCGCCCTCAGAGAGGTCCACCTGGTTTGTCATTGCGATGCTTTTCATTTTCTTTTTGTTACTGTTTCATTTCAATTCCATCTTGCTATTCTTCTTCATCTTCATCCATAGACCAAGGGGCAATGCACACTCAGATAACTGCCCCCTCATCTCCCTGTCTTTAGATTGATCTGATTGATCTGATTGATTTTAAAAGTGGACCCAAACTTAGAGAATTCTTGATTCAGAGTGGTGGATGGGTGGCAAGGAGGGGCAGAGGATACAAGATGAGATGGGATAGATTCCTGCCTCGTTATGGTCTTGTCACTTTCTCCCCACGACATTCCTTCCTAGCCCGAAGAGAGAAGCAGGAAGTCGTCAGTGAACATGTCAGGCTAGTAGAATGAGGCCTCCCCCAACTCCATCTCAACCACACAAAGGGTCTCCCAACTTTCCATCTCTGGCTCTATACGCTTTATCCCAAAATGAAGCAGATAACGTTCAGACGTCGGCCATTTAGTGATTTAAAGTGAATTTCCAGCAGCAAGCATGCTTTGATATCTGGTTCAAACTATCATCAGGAAGAAGAAGAAAAATCCCACAGTACCTGAAATGTGATTGTTGCAGTGTTCGGTTTCCTTGGGGGCCTGCTCCCTTCACACCTTAGAGTCCTTTTCCTTTGGCTGATTCAGCTCCCAGAAGAGACCAGGAAGTGGGGGGCGCGGCGCTGGAGGACGTCACTTGCATGGATTAGGGACGGCCCCCTGCTCAGGGCATTTGCCGAGCAGGGATATCGCAGACAACGTCCGACCAGAAAGCAGGAGTATGGTTTGGTGGCTAAGGCTTAGCATGAAGGACTCTGTCTTGGTGGGTCCTCCTTGCTCCGTAGGCTAGGTCTCAGGGCCCCTTCTGCCCGACCCTCCCTCCATCTCCCCATCCTTGGTGAGAGAACAAGCGGTCGCGAAAAGCACTTGGGAGAGTTGGATGATTTGAGAAAAGTGACTTAAAAAAAAACGCTTCTGTGCTCTAAGATATATATATGTGTGTGTGCTACATATATATTTTTAAGAAAGGACCATCTGTTTAGGATATATTTTTTAATTCTTTGAAACGCATAAGAAACCAAAATGGTTTGATTCACTGACTTACTTTGAAGCTGCATCTGCAAGTTCCACCCCGATGGCTTTAATCCCCTCCAGGGTCTGGTTGCCTTTGCAGTTCGGGTCCTGGACTCTGCTCCCGCGAGGGGTCTGGGTAGGAGAGAGCCACTTTTGAGGACAGGGAGTTTTTAGTAGCCTTTCACGCTTTCCTCCCCTCCTCCCAGTTCTTACCCATCTTCTTTCCTTTTCCCTGAGCCCTCCTTCTCGGGGGCAGCTGGGAGCTGTTCTCTTATTTATGCCTCGCTATTGGCAGAAAAGAGCCCACAGGAAACCCAGGGAACACTGGAGGGGGCACTCTAGTTGATGCGATGTGTCCGTTTTCCTCTGTGCCAAAGACAGACAGACAGAGGCTGAGAGAGGCTGTTTGGGAATCAAAGCGACAGCCACCTTTTCGACACAAACCTGGGCTGTCTGAGGGATGGGCTCCCCGCAACAGTGTGAGCTAAGGGAAGGTGCTTCCCTGCAGCTCCCGGGGGACTTGGGAGTGCGACTTGCCAAGGGGTCGGGAGCCGAGAAAGGGGTCTGTTGGCCCCCGGTTGCACTTTGGGGAAGTTCGGGGCTCCAGATTGCTCCCCCGTGGGACTGCTCTCGGTCCCCTGCCCCCACTGCAGAGATGGCACCATGAGTTCCCTTCAGGCCTGGCAGACGGGCAGCGAGGAGGGGCCTCAGTTAGCTCTCAAGGGTGCCTTCCCCTCCTCCCACCCCAGATGGACCCTCTGCCAAACTGGGAACCAGCGGTGCTGGTAACTACCTCACAGAGCCCCAGAGGGCCCGCTCCAGCCTTCCTGCTCCCAGAGGAGCCGGTGCCTCCAGGCAGCCCCTCCGCCCACCTCTCAGCGGGTGGGGGATCTCCTTTCTTTCCCCTGCAGTGTTTATGGGGAGATCCTGGTGGCTTTGCCATTCCAACCTCGCAACTGTTTTGCCTGTTCGTTGCAAACGGCACAGCCTGCCAGTCATTGCAGGAAGATGGAAGAAAAATCCTCATCAATGCCAGGGGACATAAAAGCCATTTCCCTTCCAAATACTCGATGATTTAGATGCAGAACATTTCTCTTGTATTCAGACGTAGAGTGACACCAGCTGAAAACTTCAGTTTCTTTCCTTTGGATACAGAAGGCTTCTCCATCGGGGTGCGGGACAGGGAGGAGGCCTCGTGTCTGAAGGGGGATTCAAAGGGCGAGAGCCCCGACCCTGACCCTCGGCCCTGCGTGCCGCTTTGGGGTACAGTCTGATGGTGCCATGAATGGCGCCTTAGTATGGTTGACTCCGGACTGACAAGACAAAAGAAAAAGAATTTTTGTTTGCTTAAATAAAATAGCAGGAAGCTGCACGGGAGCAGCGTTTTGAGTAACCACAGGTGATGGATGCTACGAGTATAAATGGATTAACTACCTCAATCCTTACAGTAAGATTGGAACGAAGGGCGGGGACTCGTGCGTGAGGGTATGAATCCCAGCCAGAAGAAAATTGAGTTAAGGCTTGTGCCACAAAAGGTTTGTCCATGGGGAACAGGCAGGCCTGCCAGGTTCCCCCCCGGGGTTGGTTGGGTGGGGAGGGCTGACCGTCGGCCTCCTCTTTCCACCTCCCCTGCCCAAGTTTCACCCTCTGGCCTCCAGCCTGTCCCGCTCTCACCTACGGTAGCTTTGTTTGACCCGGTGAGGAAAGCAGTGGCCTCCTCCTTTCAAGAGGGGGCTGGCTGGAGGTGAGACCCGGGGCTTGGCCTGGAGCCCCCCACTCTGCCCCAAAGTCAGGAAGGCTGAGGAAGCCAGCGCTGAGACCTCCTCAACAGGGTTTCTTGGAGATCCTCCACCTTCGCTGGGCCCCTCCCGGCCTTCATGGGCCGCTGGCCCTAGAAGAGGCGGAGCAGAATCCTCTGTCCTGGGAGAGCCCTGGGGTCTGGGCCTTCCTTCGGCCCAGTCTCTGTAGGCTCCCCTGGGCCATCCCAGCCCCTCCCCACCCTCTAATGGACCTCCTCATAGAAGCCCCGTTTCACTTTTGTTTTTATCTACCTCTTAGCAAAACAATAGAAATAAATTAGGTAGTGGCAACTCCACTTGCTTAGGTTAGGGGGGAAAAAGGACTTCTTTTTCCAAAGGAAAAAAAAATGTTACCTTAAAAATTCTTTCCAAAAAATAAAAAAAAAAAAAAACCAAAAAAAATTTTTTTAAAAAGAGGGAGACATTTTCCAGTGACCACTGGATTGTTTTAATTTCCCAAACTTTGCTCTTTTTTTTTTTCCCCCATAAATAAGTTTCACTCTTTGGCGATTTTGTTCACTTGTTTAAGATAACATGCTAGCTATTCTAACAGGTACGGCTTTCACAGTCTGCCCCTGGCCTGCCTCACCCCTGACCCCATTCCTGCCCACGAGTCCTACCTGGGCTTCTCTCCCCTTCCCACCCTCCTCTTCCCCCCAACAAAGGCTTTGGGTGTGTTGGGGAGCCATTTCCCCCTGTGGGAGCTGGGGAGTCACTTGTAACATTTCTGTGCAGATTTCATGTAAGCCACTGCTGTGTCAAGGTGCGTTTAAAATGAATTTCAGCAGATCATGAGCAATGTAATGGATAAGCATCCCCTGCCACCATTCAGATTCTCCCCTTTCTCTGGAACCTTGATCCTGTCCGGGACACTAGAATAGGTCCAAAGAGCCTCCTTCCCTGAGGCTGAGTGGCTTGCTGTGACGTCTTGAGTCTTGAGCCATCACTTAACTCGGGAGAGGGAATGATGTATTTTTATGAGTGAGGATTGGGAAGGGCTGGAGGGCTCCTGCTTGAGACTGTTTAGAAATGAGTGCTACCTTATGCTGTGATTGCGGCAACTTTGGGAATCTTGATTTACTGGAAATCTGCCAACTGTCACCATCCTGATTTTGATTGTATCCTTCCTCCCATCCTTGACTCTTGCTCTTTTCTGTGCCCGGGGGAGGTGGGGCGACTGGCTCAGACCTTGGAGTTTGTTCTTTGGATGGATAAACGAACACTCCAGTTTTTCCCGTGAAGGTTGTTGCAGCCACAAATCACTTCATTTCGCTGTTTCAGTTTCAAAATAAAAGGAAACTTATATCGAAAGCCGAGTGTGTCTGTGTCTTAGGGTTTTTTGGGCTTGGGGGCTGAGTCGCTTCAAACTTCATGGGTTAACCTCAGCATGAAAGCACTTGTTCCCGGGGACCTGGGTCACCCAATGCATTCTTTTATTGGACAGCGACTGAGGAGTGGCTTTTAAATGGCACCTGCTCTTAGTTTTGCACCTTGGGGGTCATGTGTTTGAAATGAGGGCTCCACCATCAAAGAAGATGTCGAGAAGGGATGAGGTTCCCCTCGTTCTTCCTGACACCCTAAGAATAACTACATAAATGGCTTCGATCTCTGGGTCTCCTGTAAAGGGAATAGTCTATTCTGACCCTACCCTCTCCTATTTTTCCCATCTTAAAGGTCAGATTGGTGGAGAGAGCATCATACAGCACAGCCTGAGTTCCAACTTGGCTCTCCTGATTATTGATTCCACCCTTTCCACCACCTCATCTGTCTTTTCACTTTGGGAGACAGAGGCAAGAGGATTGCCTAAGCCTGGGGATTCGAGACCAGCCTGAGCAACTGGGTGAGACCTGGTCTCTACAATAAATTACAAAAACTAACCGGGCATGGTGGTGTGCGTCTGTAGTTCCAGCTACTTGAAAGGCCGAGGCAGAAGGATCGCCTGAGCTCAGCAGGTTGAGGCTGTGGTGGCTGTGAGCATGCCACTGCACTCCAGCCTGGGTGACAAGAGTGAGACTCCAACTAAAAAAAAAAAAATTAGCTGGACATGGTGGCACATGCCTGTAGTCCTGGCCACTTGGAAGGCTGGAGCGGGAGGATTGCCTGAGCCCAGCAGGTTGAGGCTGCGGTGGCTGTGAGTGAGCTGCTGCACTCCAGCCTGGGTGGCAGAGACAGACTCCTACTCAAAAAAAAAAAAAAAAAGAAAGAAACGTTCTTGGAATATCACAAAGTGTCCACGCAAGACTATGCACAGACACGGGGGGATTTAACTACTGGGGCAGGTGAGCTTGGAGGACTAGAAGTGGGCAAAGAATAATTGTCTTTGCAGTTGGCAGAATTTAGCACAGGGCCCAGCAGATGGAGTAAGTGGTCAACACATGCTGAGTGAAAGGTAGGTAGGGGCTAGTGAGACATCCACTGTGGCTGGGGGACGGAGGGAGGCTGCCCCAGAGGCTGGAAGGTTTAGGACCTCGAGGGCCTGGTGTTCTGCGCTATGGGGTGTCACCCTGAAGAGCACCAAGGCTGAGGTATTGGTGGGTGATGTGAGTTTCTGTTTCATCAAGAGCCTTTGGCATCTGCAGGGTTAACTGGAGTGGGTAGAGTCTTGAACAAACAAGGCCAATTAGGTGGGACTTTCAGTGGCAAGAGATGGAGGGGGCCTGAACTGTCACTGTTGTAGGCAGATGAAGGGGAAACCACCCACTGAAGAGGCCAGAGAGGCAGAGCCGTGCCTCTGAGGTTTAGAGCAGGGGTGGCGGGGTGGACCATGAAGGTGAAAACAGGTTTGTGGGAGAAGGTAATGAGACCAATTTTGTACACATAGATGGAGAGGTTCAATAAACCGTGGGAAGTGTGAGTAAACACTGAGAGCTGGATGTGGCAGCTCACGCCTGTAATCCCAGCACATTGGCCGTTTCATCCTTTGAGGAAGGGAGGTTTTGAGCCCAGGAGTTTGGGACCAGCCTGGGCAACATAGTGAGACCTTGTCTCTACAAAAAAAAAAATTAGCCAGGCGTGGTGGCATGTAGCTGTATTCTTAGCTACTCGGGAGGCTGAGGCAGGAGGATCACTTGAGCCCGGGAGTTGGAGTCAGTGGTGAACTGTGATTGTGCAGAACGAGACTGTCTGAAAAAAAAAATTGATAGGGTGTGGTGGCTTACACCTGTAATCCCAGTATTTTAGAAGACAGAGGTGAGAGGATTGCCTGAGCTCAGGGGTTTAAGACCAGCCTAGGCAAGGCGAGACCTCGTCTCTACAATAAATAAAAAAATTAGCTGGGTATGGTAGGGTGCCTGTAGTTCTGGCTACTAGGAAGGCCGAATCAGAAGGATGAGCCCAGGAGGTCGAGGTTGTGGTTGTAGCTGTGAGCGTGCCACTGCACTCCAACCTGGGCGACAGAGTGAGACTCTGACCAAAAAAAAAAAAAAATTGAGTACTTAATATATACCAAACACTATCCTAGGTGCTGGATATATACAGTTTAGTCCACAAAGTAATAATAGTAAATGATAGTTAACATATACTAAGTGCCAGGAATTGTGTGACAAAGTGAAACTCTGACTCAAAAATAAAAAGTAAAAAATCAATAATGAAACCCAAAGATGCTATTTACATTTTAAAAGTATATGGGGTCAGATGTGGGGTCTCATCCCTGTAATCCCAGCACTTTGGAAGGCCGAAGTGGAAGAATTGTTTGAGCCCAGGAGTTCAAGACTAGCTTGGGCAATGTAGTGAGACCTCATCTCTACAAAAAAATTAAAAATAATTAGCCAGGCACGGTGTTGTCCACCTATAGTCCCAGCTACTTGGAAGGCTAAGGCGGAAGGACCACCTGAGCCCAGGAGATTGAGGCTGCAGTGAGCTGTGATGCTGCCACTGTACTGCTTGTGTGACAATGAAATCCAACTCAAAAAAACAAGCAAAAGCAAAACAAAAAAATAAAATAGAAAAAAAGAACAGCAGAATGAATAGAGCAGAAGGTGGAGTTAGAGAATTGGAAGACCACAGTAAGAAAATCTCCCAGAATGAAAAAGGAAAGAGCAGAGTAATACAAAACAGAAAAGAAAAGCTAAAAAACACAAAGAATAGTTGTAGACGTTCTCACCAGACACTAGAGTTAAGAAAAGTGAAAATTAGAGAGGGAAAGAATATTGAAGAAAAATAAGAGAATAATGTCCTGGAATTTTAAAAGTTGTAAAACTTCAGACTGAAAGGGGCGGGTACAGCTTGTGAAAGCTGAGAATGTTGGAAAACCCCCACACCCAGATACAATCTGGTGAAATTTAGGTATATAAAAACCAAAGAGAAAATCCTAAGAGCAGATTACATACAAAGGTATAAAAGAATCAGAATGATTTTTTTTTTTATTCAGAGTCTTACTCTGTCACCCAGGCTGGAGTGCGGTGGCATGGATCACACAGCTCACTGCAGCCTCTACTTCCTGGGCTCAGGTGACTCTCCCATTTCAGCCTCCCGAGTAGTTGGGACTACAGGAGTGTGCCACCACACTTGGTTTTTTTTTTTTTTTTTTTTGAGTCAGAGTCTCACTCTGTGGCCCAGGCTGGAGTACAGTGGAACACTCACGGCCACCACAGCCTTGACCTGCTGGGCTCAGGTGAGCCTTCTTCTGCCTCAGCCTTCCAAGTAGCTGGAACCACAGATGCGTGCCACCATGTCTGGCTATTTTTTTTAGTTTT
>CAUYQG010225404.1:0-28473 GCA_963574415.1 Tarsius wallacei | reverse complement strand
GGAATTACAGGCACGCGCTACCACGCCCGGCTGATTTTTTGATTTATTGTAGAGATGAGGTCTTGCCAAGTTGCCCAGGCGGGTCTCGAACCCGCGGGCTCAGGCAATCCACTCACCTCGGCCTCCCAAAGCACAGGATTACAGTCTGAGCCACCGAGCCCAGCTTTTCCTCATTTCTTAAAAATTCTTTCCCTTCTTTCCCTTATCTCTCCCACCCCATCTTCTTTCGCTCCTCCCTGCCTTCTGCACCACAGCCTTGCTGTCTCGTCTCTCTCTCTCTCCTTCTCATTCCTCCAGCCTCCCGCCATCCACCACACACACACACACACACACACACACACGCACACACACTGCTGCAACTAACACTGGCTCTTCCTTAGACAGACACTCTCCTAATAAAAGAAAGAAAGAGTATAGGAAAACCAGGAGGGGACGCTGGCTTGATGGAGAGGCAGATCTCCTTGAGAGCTAGCAGCCTCCAACGTTACTCTTCTATTCACATATATTAACTGTGCCCTTCTCTTTATCTGGAGAGCACTTTGCCAGCTATACAAACAAAAGATTATGCAGATTATCATAAGTATAAAGAAAAAAATCATCTTAACTAAGCATTCCCAAAGGTAAGCCCCCTGAATGAGAGACCCTGGGCATCCCAAGGCCGTGTGTGCCCTCCAGAATGAGAAGGATGCTGCCTCTGCCAGTCCCCCTCGTAGTGGGCAGCACGGAACCCTGAGAGGCAAGTATGCACTGAGATTCCCAACTTGCTGGGAACTCTGAAAGCAAATGAGAGCCCTCAAGGCTCATTAGCCCTATTTATACAGTTCTTCGTTGGGAAAAATTAAATCTTCCAAACACAGATAAATACACCCGTGTGACAAATGAAGTAGCTAGTCACGGTTAAACCCCCAGCTCCAGTGCTGACAAATGTACTAGTTGAAGCCCCCAGGCAAGATAAACATATTTCTTTATTTTGAATTCCCTTTAGTTGAGAGACAGGGAACACACGGGATACCACATGTGTGTAGGGTTAGAGGCTGGGCTTGGGGAAAGAAGAAGGAAGGAGCAATGCTATAAGGTAGAAAATGCACATGAAGGTCACCCTCTTGGCCAGGTGGCCACCCACAAAACCTCTCCCCGTCTAGCTCTGTCCAGGCCTTCTGCTGCCCTTGAAACTTTCTCAACTCAGCTGTGCTGGCCCCCAGCTACCCACTACCTACACCTTGGAAGCTCCAACCGCGCAGGTTGACACAGGAGTGCCTTCAAAATGGCTCACTTCCTGCCCTCTGTATTTCTCAATAGGTTCTGTCTTTTCCAGGAACCACTTCTTTTCTGGGAAAGGTTGGCAGCATCGGAGAATAGCCCTGGCAGGAAATGGCCAGACATATCCGAGGTCCTCCGAGAAGAGATAGTGATAAGATAGAACAGAAAAAAGAGAAGACTTTGGCTGACTCTCAGGAATCTCCGTTCCTGGAGGGGTACCTTCATGGTCTACAGCTGCACTATCCAACACAGTGGCCATGAGCCCCAGGTGCCCACCGAGCACTTGAAAGATGGCTAGTCTAAAATGGGATGGCTGTAAACATAATATACTCACAATATACTCACTGGTGTTAAAGGCTTCGTACAAAAAAAAGAAATGGAAACTATCTCAATAATTTGTGTAAATTGAATACATGTTGAAATGATAATATTTTGAATATTTGGGGTTAAATAAAATGTCAGAATTAATAAACTGATTCCACCTGCTTTTTTTCCTTATTAAGTGTGACAGCTAGAAAACTTCCAATGACATAAGGCTCATATTCTGTTTCTGTTTCTACTGGACAGCGTGGCTCTAGAGAATCTTTAGCTGCAACACATTTGAAGCCAAGTTCTCTCAAGAGCCCATTTTCAGATTTTGCCTTCTTTATGAAACCTTTTAATGCTAGAACCAAAATGGAATTGTTTTGTGTGTGTGTGTGTGTGTTTTTTTTTTTTCCAGTGTAGGGCCCCTATAGTTAAACTCATCTCAAGCCATGAAAGGGAAACTAGACTCAGAAGGCCCTCTAGTCCTCACATTCACATCGACCTCTTTAGTTTTATGAGCCGGTGCTGTGCCCCAGCTTCTCTTGTTCTTGCTTCCTCCCACTCTCGTCCTCAGAACACCAGCCCCTACATCCCCCCTTTTGGTTTAGAAATAGAAAATAAAAGGGTTGATGGGAACCTGAGAAGACCATCAAACCCATTCAGATTGGTCCACTTGACCCAACCCAAGCAAAACACAGCTGCATTGGTCTAATTCTTTTTTTTTGAAAGCAATAATTCTCATTTGTTTTCATATAGTAAATAATACTTGTTCATTGTTTTAAAAAAAAAAAAAAAAGGAAAATACAAGCCAAAAGAAGAAAATAAAAATCATCCACAATCCCAAATCTCAAGCTAGCCATTGCTGATGTTTTAGGTATACTGAGCCAACATTTTATTGTGTGCCACAAAAATAATAATTGAAATGTTTATTGGGTACTTAATATGTTCAGACACCATGCTGAACATTTTCAATATATTTTTTTAAATAATAACTCCAAAGTAGGTTCTATTGCTATCCTTCGTTTATAGTTGACAAAAACCGAGACTTAGCAAGGTTAAATATCTTGTCCAAAAACAAATAGCTGATCAGTGGCCAAGCCATTTAAACCCAGGTCCAAACTGACTGTGGACATGCAACACTTAACCTCCTTGCTGCAAGTTCTCCAAGGAGAGAGACACCATCGCTGCCCTCATGAACTTGTTCTCTTTAAGGCTTCTATTTCCATCTAACCCTCCTAAATTCACAGAGCCATTCTTTATGCAAATTATAATCTACCATTAACTGCTTTCTATTTATATATTCATTAGTTCAATGAATATTCATTGAACACTTCCTTTGTGCCAGGTGATATTCTAGGCCACTGGAATTCAGCAGTGAACACAGTCAACAAAGTTCCTTTGCTTTGGGGGAGTTTATATTTCAGTGTAGGAAGACAGACAATAAATAAACAAGTAAATACATATTATGTCACATAGTGAGACAAACCAGTCAGTGCAGAAAATTGAGCAGTGCTTGGGGATACAGAGAGATGAAAAGGGGAGTGGTGGCAAGACTCACATAGAGGTGCTCAATGAATATTTGTTGGTTGTGTTATTATTTGCCATTATTCACGCCATACGTGGCAAAACCTGGCTAAGACAGATGGCCTTTTTGCAAGGTGGCCAGGGAAGACTTCACAGTAAGGTGACATTTGAGCAGAACCCTTGAAAGAATGAGGAAGCAAGTCATTAAATCATTTGGGAGAAGACCTTTCCAAGGCAGAATGTGTAGCGGAGGCAACGGCCTTGAGCTGGGAATGGAACTGGTGTGTTCTAGGGAAGTCAAGGGTCCAGGGTGGTGAGAGTAAGGTGACTGGGGAGAACAGCTGTAGGAGGCTAGATTAGAGAGTTGGCAGGGGTGAGAACATATCACGCAGGGCCTTCAGGGCCACTGCCGAGCTCTGGCTTTTACCCAGAGTGAAGTGGAAAGGCTCAGGAAGGTTTTTAGCAGAGAAGATGTGATTTACATCTTAAAAGTGTCTGTCACCTCAACCACTGTCTTGAGCTTGTATCTGGGGGCAAGTGTTTAAGCAGAATGACCAGCTGAGAGGTAAGCACAAACCTAGAGGAGAGATCCTGCTGGCTAGGATCAAGGAGGTAGAAGTGGGAAGCAGTGGCCAAACTCCTGTTCTATTTTGAAGGTTCAGCCAATAGCATGTGCTGGTAGATCAGATATGAGGAATGAGAAAAAGTGTCAAGGACCAAGGATGACTTCAAAATTTTTGGCCTCGAGCAACTGTAAAAAGAGGCTCACAATACACTAAAATGGGAAAACTATAAAGAAGGGATTTAAGGGGTGTAGAAATTAGGAGCAGGTTTGGGACTTTCAAGTTACCTATGCAGCATCAAAGTAGATGTGTCGAGTACAAAGTTGTCTATTAATTCTGAGTTCAGGGAGGAGTCAATGCTTGAGATAAGAATTTGGAAGTTCTTGGAAGATAGGTGGTATGAAACCATGTCCCTGAATGCAGTTCCCTTGGCAGTGTTTATCTACAAGAGAGGTGAGATCTACTAAATTTGGGGATCTCTTAACTGATAGATCTTGAATACGAAGAAACCAGAAAGGAGACAGGAAAGCAAAAGCCAGTGAGGAAAATGAGTATTCAGAAGGGAGGGGTATCTAGGTCAGGTGAAGAAAGTGGTTCAGGTCAAAGGGAATGAAACTCTATCAAATGCTATTGACAGAATACGATGTGGACTGAGAATTATCATTGAATTTGGCAATCTGGAGAATACATATTACCAGTATAGGCAGTGGAACAAAGCAAGAGATCATTTCAGAAGGACACTGGGCTGGGGAAGGAATGAACCTACACACTTTTACTCTTCGGGTCTTGTCATTCTTAGAGGCACCAGAGGGTCCATTCGCCTCATTAAACTCTTCTTCCTTGAATAATTTGGTTTTCTATATGACAGACAAATCTCTCATTATTACCCTAGAAATACTGATGAAAAAAATGATGATCAAGCGATAATTTTTCAAAGTTTAGGATGGTTGGTGGAGAGTTTCCCATTTGAATTCCTCAGGACCCAACACATCTTCCAAAGCTTTGACGGGGTGACACCTCCAAATACATTTTCCAGCCTTTCATGAATGTACAAAGCAGGCTAGTGTCAGGCTGTCGTGCCTATAACCAGAAGAGGCATCATCTCAACAGCAGAATATTATAACATGTAGGTGGTGATACCTTGTTAGCAATTCTTAATATTAGAATATGAGATGAAGTCAATTAAATGGCTTGAACTCCACAAACAGACCTAATAACTCAATAACTTTAAATCAACTTTAATTGTGTCATTTTTTTCCCTCCATGTTCTGATAATCACAAGATGGTCTTTTTTCTGTCAATTTCTATCTTGAAAATAGAGTTATAGATTTGTTCTAGATGTTTGGTCCTCCAATCTCACATATATAGGATGTGCTAAACCTATTTTCTTGCCTCCAACCCTTCCTGACGAGTCCAACTTGAATCTCAGGATCTACCTTTGAATCTCTCTTTGCCCTTTCCTTTAATAATTCATCCAGAAGCTCTTAAACGTCCTTGGCTAAATAAGGTTTAAATCACATAAAATGGGGATATGACTCACTCAGCAAGGCCACACTTGGAATTCACTCAGTCCTTCAGCATTAAGAGCAGGCTGGAGATGTTTGATGGGGATGGGGATGGAGGATAATTTCCAGACCCCGGAGGAAGTGCCAATCTTAGGCGTGCTTCCTTCCTCCAAGAACAAGAAACATTAGCTCTGGGAAGAAGACAGACAGACAGACCTGCTATATTGTATCTGGAGACTTGTCTTCTAAATCCAGAGGCCTCTACAAGCTTTCCAGAAACAGCATGGCTGAGAATGCACACTTTGCTCAAAAATAGTCATTTTGAATAATTGTAACTTTCTCTATCTAAAATTCCACAAGCTCTTTCGATCAGCTAGGCTGCTTTCCCACCCTTCTGAATAAGGGGAGGAGCATTCTCTTTGTTCATTACACCCACTGCTCCAAAAGGCTCTATTTTCATGAGGGGCAGTTCCTTTAAAAAGACCATGCTAGTGTTTTTGTACATTAAGATTTCAAAGTGTGGGAAAACTATTACGGGCCCATTAGCACAACAGCCTCACAATCTATATACTTTATAGAAACGTTTCTCAAAGTGCTGGCTGTCTTCATGCATTCAAGAACTATTCATTGAGCACCTATTGTCCCAGCTACCATTGAAGGCTGTGGAGAGTACAGCAGTGAACAAAACAGACAAAAATTATTTTACTCATGAAGTTTACATTCCAGTGTGCCAAGACTGAAAACAAACAAAATAAGTTAGTGGAACATATAACAAGTTAGGTGGTGGTCAGTGGTGTGGAGAAAAATCAACAAGGGAAGGAGGATCAGAGTGCCCTGGGCACAGGGCAGGGGAACAGGGTGGCGATTTTAAATAGGGCAACCAGGGTAGCACTCACTGTCAAGGTATCCTTTGAGCAAAGACCAGAAACCAGTGAGGGTAAGAGCTATGCATAAATCCAAGAGAGCCAATCAGGGAGAATGGACATGCTCTGAGGCAGGGTGTGCCTGGGAGGTCAAGCTACAAGAAGGCCAGTGTAGCCCAGGTAGAGTCCTAGGAGATAGTGGAGGCTTAAATCATGCAGGCTCCTGTAAAGATGAGCTTTTTCTCTAATGAGATGGGGACTCACCTGAGGGTTTCAAGCAGTGCAGTGTTGTATTCTAACTTATATTTTCATGGGATCACTTAGCTGCTGTGTTAAAAATAGATTCTACAGGAATAAGAAGGGAATCAGGAGGACCAGTTAGGAGCCTTTTGCAATCATCTAAATGAAAATTGGTGGCAGTAGATCACCCATCAAATTTACCTGGTATATCTGGGAAAACTATGACTTTCGGGGCTAACTTAGATCCACTGAACCAGAATGTGAGGTCCCAGAACTGCAGTTTTCACTAGTGCCCCCAGGTGTTGCTTATATATACTAGAGTTTAAAGACTATTCTTCTGTGGTCTGCCAGTTATCAATTTATTGCATCTCAGCTCCAAATTCACCCTTCACTGCCTGTTCTACAAAATAAATCTGGGCCCTTTACATATGTGTCCTCTGTTAAGTTTTATCAGTAAAGAGCACTAGAAAGACATCACAGGAAGGAGACTTCCACCCTGGTTCTGGTGTTCTGGCTCAGCGGCTCCTACAGCTCTAACAGCACCAGATTCCCAGTCTTTAGCTTGCTAAACGTGAACATTTGAGGATGGTTGGATAACAGAGGAAAACTCTCCAGTTTTCGGTCATTTGCTTGGTAGAGCTTTGTACATGGTAAATAATTATTTTCATCTGCATCCCTGCTGTCTTCCTTCCACTGAAGGGCCTACAAGTATAGTCCCTCCAAACTGTTGGGATGCAGAACCCAGTGAAGCACTTCCACCTGAGGTGTGGATAATGATAGACAAGCCCTCTAAGATACATAAATAACCCCTGAGCAGAATCAGAGGCCTCCTGGGGGTGCTTCCAGCACCTACCCACAAGGCAGATGTTTTTTTCCATTTTACACCTGATTGCAACTAAAGAAACTGAGAAATTTGGATTAGGTAGGTATAATTAAAAACTTTTGAGTTCAACACACTTATATTTGAACCCGGCTCTATCACTAACTAGTTCTATCACCCTGGGTAAGCAACTTAACCTCTCAAGTCTCAGTTTTATTATCTGTGAAGTCTGCATAATAGAATTTACTTCTGGCCATTGCCTTGCAAAGCTGTGGTTTGGCCATGTGCTATTTGAGCTATGGTCAGATCATGTTTTCTTAAGTTTTGGCCCCCTCCCCTCCCTTGGGGAGATGAATCTCCTCTTTCTCCCTCTCTCCAATTTACTTTCTAAATAAACTATATTTTTTAATCTAAAAAAAAAGAATTTACTTCCATAAGGTTGTTATGATGATGAAATGAAATGTTACAGGTAAAGAGCTTCACCTGCGAATGCTAAGAACTACAAAATTACATTCTTACCTGTTTGCTTATCAAGGTGCTGTCAAATACAAGTCAATTTGTAACCACATTGAGTGGCCAGGTTGGGTCCCTGTAGTCAGAGCTTCCAAGCTGGAGCTGCCTCTGTGCTTTCCGTCAGTTTCCTTCCCACGGTCATCACCAGCTCCAGACCCAAGGACTCAAAAAGAAATGTCAACTTGAGACACGTAAACTCTAGAAACAAGTCATCAGAAAAGTCTAGAAAGTACTATCCAATAGAAATACAATGTAATTTTAAATTCTCTAGTAGCCGCATTTTTAAATGCAAAAATGGACAGGTAAAATTTATTTTAAAAATATTTATGTAACTCTGCACATAAAACATTATCGTTTTAAGTAATCAATATTAAAAATACCATTGAGAGAATCTCTGTTTATTTTTCCTGTGATAGGTCTTTGAAATCCAGTATATATTGCACACTTACAACTTTTCTTAATACAGACCAGCCACAGCACATGCTCTGTAGCAGCGAAGAGTCACCACATTGGACAGAGCAGTGTTAGACCATGTGAAATGCCCCTCATTTTAAAAGAAAAATACAAAGACTCAAAAGAATTTTCATGAATTGTCCTTCCTAAGTCATGTAACTGGACAGTGGCAAAATCAGGACCAGAATTCAAGGCACCTGACACCTTGACTGGATTTGAAACTCAACCCCACCCCTTATTAGTTGTGTGGCTAGAAGTGTGAAGGAAGCATAAATTGTAGCAAGTCTCTTCGTGTGACTACAGTACCACACATGACCAGATTCCCAAGGGCTGGCATTTGAGGTCTGACACTGGTGCCTCCAGGTGGACACAGGACAAGGGCCTTGGAGGGACTTTGCCAACAAAGTATGGGGTTTAGCAGGGTGGATGCAGAAACCTCCCATTAACAAAATAGGACACAACCTGCCTCTGCAACCCACTTCCCACTTTTGTCATGAACCCTCCTCATCAACCTCATCCATCTGCATGGTACCTTAGATACACCAAGTACTTTCCTTCCTTTGAGTCTTTCTTCTAGTCAGCTTTTCCTACTATCCCCTGCAATCCCCTTTGACCTCATTTAACTTCAACTGATGGTTCAAACTCGATCTCCTCCCTAAAGTCTTCACTCTAGCCTGATGGTAATTCACATCTCTTAATTCGTCATGCTCTCGCGTGTGATATTTTTAGTTCTTTCAGTGAACAATCTTATATTTAAATCATATGAATGCTTATACAGGTATATTATATATCAATAATTAACACAATACATAATACACATTATTATATTATGTAAACCTATTTCTTCCACAATTTCTTCCAAAATAGAATGTAAGTTTTTGGCAGTTTAAAATAATTTTTAGCCAAGTATTTTATATATGGTAGGATGCATACACTTATTACTTGAAAGTAGAAATGTTCTATTTGCTGATGTCAGTTTATGCCCTGACTTCCAGAGTATACATCCCGGTAAATTCCTAAGACAATGAGAAGCGGAACCTGGAAGTTTTGTTCCTTCCTCATTTGTTGCTCCATTTGAAATCCTTAAATGAAGAAAGTCCCAGAGAAGGTTATGTGGTTCAACCTCCACCCCTGTCTCTGCTGGCAGTCGTTCCTTTTGACAATGAGGAATGCCAACCTCAATCCCCTGAGGGTAATTTGACCTGCTAATTATATGCAAAGATTCAGATCCCTAAAAAAGGACTTGACTTTGTTGTCACCTGGGAAATGTCAACAGATGACATTATCTCCCTTTGAGGATCTCTGCGGTTTCTGGCTGGACAAGGAGAGTCGACAGGGAAGCCAGGTGAGTTGGAGCCTTGGAGTCACCTGAGACTGGGATGGGTGGGGCATTTAATCTTCCTGTAACTTTGTTCTTGCTGCTGAAAATTTAAAAATTCATATGGTGCCTTTATGAAGACAGTCTTGTTTTCTAACTTGGAAATAAAGAGGTACACTAAAGCATTGATGGGCAGGTGTAGGTAGCATTATAACATTGATCCTGCTGACTAGTTTAAGGCCACACCCAAAGCTACTGGTGTGCAATGAGAAGCTGTCCATCCTCTGCATCTTGCTCCATCAGGCTGAGGTTAGTTGAAAGGCAGTGTAGCCGGACTCGGTGGCTCAGCCTGTAATCCAGCGCCTTGGGAGGCTGAGGTGAGTGGATTGCCCGAGCCCGCGGGTTCGAGACCCGCCTGGGCAGGCGAAACCTCATCTCTACAATAAATCAAAAAAATTAGCCAGGTGTGGTAGCGCGCGCCTGTAGTTCCGGCTACTCGGAAGGCTGAGGCGGAAGGATCGCCAGAGCCCAGCAGGTCGAGGCTGCGGTGGCCGAAAGCGGCCACTGCACTCCAGTCTGGGTGACAGAGTGAGACTCCAACTCAAAAAAAAAAAAAAAAAAGGCAGTGTAATTAGTTGCTTATGATAACTTATTATTCCATCTAGCAGTGCTTGCTGTGGGCTAAGTGCTTTACACTGTTACCTTATTTAATCCCTACCACAGCTTTTGGGAGTATATTGTTATTTTCCTCTTATAAAAAAGGCCATTGAAGCTCAGAGAGGCAAGAAAACTAGACATGCCCAACAATGGAGTGAGTGGTGCAGATTTGACTCTGATGTGCCGAATCCCTTGTTCCTTGCTCTTAAGGAACAAGAAGAACAAAAGTGAAAAGCACAAGAAGATACATCAGAGGTTGACTAGGAAAAGAATGCATGGTGAATCCTTGCCTTGTGGGCACTTAGACTCTTATCATTTTTTTTTTTTTTTTAGTCAGGGTCTCACTCTTCCCAGGCTGGAGTGCAGTGGCATGAACATGACTCACCGCAGCCTTGACTTCCTGGGCTCAAGTGATCCTTCCACCTCAAGCTCCTGAGTTGCTGGGACTACAGGTGGTACCATCATGCCCAGCTAATTTTTTGTTGTTGTTGTTGTTAGAGACGAGGTTAAATAATCCTCCAGCCTAGACCTTCCAAAGTGCTGGGATTAAAGGCACGAGCCACCACATCCGGCCAGAACTTTTAATAAATGTGATCTCATTATATTTGTACCCTGAGATTGGCATCTTGAAGAACACATTATTACTGGTTTATAAAGTCCATAAACCAATGAGGAGGCCTCCTCCATAAAACTGAAAGTATTTTTATCTATATGGATGATTAATTCACCAAAGGCATTTTTGTCTCACATTTTATTACATAAAGGCCCTAACCTGGTTTTGCAAAATAAGTAACAATCACAAGACCTGGTCCTAAATACCTCCTACCTTCTGCATACCTTGTTTAGGCCTCCTCTTTGAAATAATGTTTGTACTTTTCAGACTTCTCTTTCCCTTCCTATAGAATTTTTATCCAGAGTCTAGTATGATTCTTAAAAACAAAACAAAACAAAACAAAAAACTTCAAAGCAAATGTGTCCATTTAGTTGCCTTTGGTCTTAAAATCTTCCCAACAAAGCTTCTTTAATTCTCTGACAAACTTCACTCAGAAAGTGATACTGACCAGAAAAAATTGTAAATGTTAGTTCAAGAATTTCATCACATGAATGTGTTTGAATGTCTTACTCGTTCTCATACAACCATCCTGCTTGAGAAATTAACACTTTTACTGAGAATAGGCAACTTCCTTAACTCACACCTGAAACTTAAAAGCTGATGTCAGCCAAGGCCCTCCTTCCTTTCCTGGCTTTTTCCCTTTGCTAGGGAACTGAAATCAGATGAGTTGCTGACATCTGGTGGTTGCTAAGCAGAGTGTAAGCTCAGTCTTAGAAGTACTTTTGCTTCTAATTCCAATAAACTCCCCTAGCCGCCAATTCCTGGTGGTCTCTCCTTGAGTTTAGAAAATTGCTTTATCCAAAAAAGAAAGCAAAAATGCAAACCAAGAAGCAACAGAAACACTTTCCCACAGCTCAGAAAAGACAAATGTTGGCCACATTTGTGGCCAAAGGAAAAGTCACCCTTCCCTGGAGATACCCAGTAGTCCTTGGATTTGGACACAGATTAGATTTGATCCCGTCAGACTTGATGAGTCATGAAGGTAAATAACACAGGGCATCCCTTTTGGTCGAAGGTAACATTTTTCTTGCAGCTGGAAATAATTCCACTTTATTCATTTGCTCTTCACCACTCAAATAATTTTAAAAGCTCTCTATTTGGGACCGTGCGGTAGGACATGGTTTCTGAGGCACTCTGCATTCTTTCTTCTACTCTTCTACTTCTTGGCACACTGAGTCAGACCAGGAGCTGGTGGAAGTGTGAGACACCCCAAATCTTTGCTCACAAAGTTCTTAAACTCATCTTCAGAGAAAAATGTAGAATCCTCGCTCTCGATGGAACAAAGACATCTACCAATAAGATTCTCAGAGCCTAAAGGTATCTCAGGTCACTCTCAGTACTAGAGACTGGGGAAGGAGGCGTGCTAGTAGTTACAGGTGGAAAGGAAATTAGTCACTATTCTAAAATACCATTTGATTTCTTCATAGCACTTATCGCTAAATACATGGATTTTGTTCATTTACCTGTTTTCTTGGTTTTTATTTGTCTACTCTTGGTTTTGCCTTCTTTACACAACACACCCCTGCTCCTGAAAACTATAAAATAAACTTGAGAACAGAGACTTTGTCTGTCTTGTCCACCATTATATCCCCAGCACATAAAATACTACATAGGATGTGATCAAGTTCTCAAATATTTAACAAGATAATGATGACACTCTCCCATAATTCTTCCAAAAACCAAAAGGGAGTCCCTATTTTATTGTCCTTGAAACACAAAAGAGCCCACAAAGGTATTCCATCCAGGGACACCACAGAAAATTCATAACGGGCCAGCCCAGCTACCTCCAAGTGTCCTGGAGGCCGTCTGGTGTTAGCACAGATGAAGGCTGTCTTCACCATAGGCCTTCCAAATGCTCCAGGGCATTGGAGACAGAAATCTTTATGGGCAAGGTTGAGTGTATTGCAACATCTGCTCTTGGTGCTAGATTGCTATCTGGTTATGTATGAGTCTGTAGGGGCTGGGGAAGTGTGCTGGAAAACTTTCCCTCTGTCTCCTGCTAAATGGTTTCCTGAGGAAATGAGAAATGGGGGTGGGGTGGGCGGGAAGGAATGAAAAAATTCCAGTAAGGAAAAATAAAAGACTTTATTGTGTTATAGGCAGATCTGAAATGCCAGGATCTCTGTGTATTAGAAATACAAGAGGCTTTTAAAGAGAAAAAATTAAAATTAAGAAACCCACGAGGTATAAGACACTGGAGTAAACCTCTCAAAGGTAACATTTTTAAGCTGAGTAGTTTGGAGAAGTTTGACCAGAGTGGTCAGACCCTGGGATGCATATCCCTCCCCACTCAGCCCAGTAGAATAAGTCCTTTCTGGCATCCATTAATATAGTTTATGGTTAAATTGCTGGACCCCATGTGGAGTGAAAAGGCCTCTTTATCTTTAAACAAACAGAAGAGGAAGAAGGATCTTGCCCCCGCCCCCAGCCCTAGCCTAGACTAGTATTTGTGAGACCACACCATGGGTTTTTCCACTCCAGCTATCAATCTTCTTTTGTTGTGGTTGGAGAGAAAAAGAGAAGTATGAGAGGAGGGAGGTATAACCAGAAAGGTAACTCAGCTTTACTTCAGCAGACCTTAAATAAATAACCTGGTCTGGCTTGTCTTGAATATTGGATGGGTATGTAGAAATATCAAGACTCTGAATCTGTCCCCACCCATGATACCACCCATAACGTCATCAAGCATCCTGTAACATACGGGCTCTTATTTGTGTGCAGTGTCCCTGGTCACATCACTATAGGGCACGTCTGAGGTTCCAACTTAGAGTGTCATCAGCAACAACAGTCACAGCCAGAATAGAAAGCCTTTATTAAGTGTCGTCTGCACACAGTATCAAGCTAGATTGATGGATATCGATTTGTTTGGTTGTACTACCCATGTTCCCTCAAGGGAAGATCAGCTCTTAAAAACAGCCGACCCAAAATGAAACAAAATAAAACACATAGGCTAGACAAAGACGTAAAGTTTCAGATTTTCATGGAGAAATAAACTTGCAATAGGCTGGTTGGAATTACAGAAGATTCCTTTAAAGAAACTGTTTTAGAAAAAAAAATCATAGTCACAACTCTGCCATGTTAGAGGCATAGTCTACAAATAACCTAAGAGCCTTCTCAGGGAACATCAAGTAAGGAAACAGCAAGGTTATTTTTTACTTTGTTTCATTTTGTTTTTATCCCAGTGCCCTGTGGTGGTGGGGAGCACATGTTTTTGCGTTGGACAAAACTGGATTAGAATTTTCTTTTGCTTACTAACATGTGACCTTGATCAAATTGTGAAGTATATCTGTGCCTCACTTTTCTCATCTTTGAAATGGGAATAAAAATAGCTATGACATAGAGTTGCTGTAAGGATAAGATTAATATCCATAGCAAGCATCACAGGGTGCCTGCCACTCAGCAAATTCTCAACAAAGGGCGGCTACTGGTATCGGGTGTAAGGAAACATTACCATTTGCTGAGGACGAGCTAGGTACAAGACACTGCTCTCAAGTGCTTGCATATATTACTCACTTTACCTCACGAGAATCCTGTGTGGTAAGTATTACTCTTATCCTCATTTTATACACAAGGAAACTGAGCATTCTTGCCCACCATCACCCGTAGTTAGTAAATGGAAAACCCAGGCTGTTTGTATCCAAAAGATTTGTCAGCAAGGAAAGTCCAATTGTGGTTCTAAATAGTTGAGCTGCCATTTTTGCCTAAAAAAAATCTAGGTAGAAGATTTCATCACCCCCCTCCTCATCTGCTGACACTAGTCAGTGAATGTCCAACATCAACTGGACTCTGTCTCCTTGGAAAGGCCCCAGGCTCAATCTGGACAGATGACCTCCATGAACATTTACCTTTGACCTGGTCTCCCAACTGAAAACACGAAAAGGGACAGTTACATAAAGTAATGCTGACCTATATTCTTGACACCCTAAGTTGTTTCTGGATCCCCCAAAACTCTGAGTTTCATAGAACACAGGAGAGAAACACAAACTTATGGCCAATTTGCCCTCAAAGGTCTTGCTATTAGCCTAGCATGGCTGAGAATCAGTGGATATTGATTGGCTTGGTTTTGCTACCCATATCCCCTCAAGGGAAGACCAGCTCCTTAAACACCAACACAAAATGAAATAAAATAAAGCATATGGACTAGATAAAACCTTACACATTCAGATTTTTATGAAAAAATAAATTTGTAATAGGCTGGTTGGAATTACAGAAGAGTCTCTTAAATAAATTGTTTAGTTTTCAACTACTAAACACCATCAAATAGTAGATTATTGCCAAATTAATTGCCAAAATTATTGCCAAATTAATTGCCAAATTAATTGCCAAATTAATCCTGTATTGGTATAGGATTTAATGAATAAGTGAAAAAATCTTGTAATTATTCCATTCTATATGAATAATATCTACATAGATAAATTTCAGTTCCTCTAATAGTTAAACATCGCCCATTACAAACTTGTTTTGCTAATTGCTTTAGAAGACACTGTCTCCAAATAAAAACAAAGTCTGATCTTTTAAGACTGATCTCTCCAATGTCTCTTGGATAATTTAAATCTAAATTATCCAAATTAGTGGACAGCTTATTACAGAAGATTTTTGTTTACTAGTTTAAAAGTTGTTTGCTGCCCCCCCCCAAAAAAATCCACCAACTAAATCTTCTCTGGAGTCATTAATATCAGACAAACAAAAAGAGTGACTGAAGTCCAGAGTCATGGATGCTGATTTAAACTGTTAGGCTACATGGCCCATTCTTTACAAGGTTTCCACATAGCCCCCACATGTTTCCCCTACAGGAGTAAGAAGTCAAAGTTCAAATACAGAAACTATCACTGAATTGTTTGGTGTCATCCAAAAACATCAACTAGCTTGTCCCGGCTTCGGTTTCCTCCCTCCTGTAGATGATTAAACCATCTCCATAGGTCCCTCAGAGATGATGATGATAACGATGCTGATGCTGTTGATGGTGATGATAGCGAGGGAGATGGTGATGGTGGTGGCAATGAAAATAGCAGCTGCTGTTAGTTGAGTCTTACCATATGCCAAAGCACTAATCTAAGCTATTGACTTGAACTTAACTCACAATATCTTCATGGAAACCTTAAATCAAAGATTTCTTCCCAAATCCCTGTCCATTGTGTTCTCTTGAGCAAAGGACACTGTGACAGGTAGCATTTCAGAAAAGTGGCCTCAACAGTATCTGTCATCCTACGGGCTCTTCATACAATGTGTTTTTGACATTTTCCCCATCAGGAGGAGGGATCTATATATATTTCTTCCACTTAAATGTGAGTGTCTTTACTACTACAGCAGAAGTGACACTATATAAGTTCCACAGCTAGGTCGTAAAATACAGGACATCTCCTCCCTGGTTCTTCTCAGGATTCTCATACTTGGACCCAGACACAAGGCTGTGTGTAAAGGCTGCAGCTGACTCCCTAGAAGAAATCCCCATCAACACCCAACATCAATCGCCAGACGAGTGAGTGAAGGCGTCTTCAAGTGATTCCAGTCCCTGCCATTGAGTCACCACCAGCCTTCAAGTCTTCTCAATGGAGCTCCCAGACATCAAGGTGTTGTTCCTGCTGTGCGCCCATTCTGAATTCCTGATCCACAAAAGCTGTCAGCAAAAAACCAACCAAACAAAAAACCTTGTCATTCTAGAGCCCTGCGTTTGTAATGTTTTGTTTTGCAGCAATACAGACTCTATTGTCTCCCTTATAGCCTAGAAAAGAGGCAGACCTAGGACTGTTTTTATTACTAACATTTGTGGGGTCTGTCACAAGAATACAGATAGAAGCCCACATACCATATGTCTAAATATTTTAAAACTATAAATCAAACTAACAAACTAAGTAAAATAGGTTCCCTTCTCCTACGTTTCTAAATACACTTTTAAATGACTCTGAAAGTTTCCAGTTTAAGATTCCTATACTCCTCAGAGTTCTGCAGTGGACCCTGGGAGTTCTGGGAAAACTGGCCATCAGCTTATGGTCTGCCTCCTTTCCTCTTCTTTATCCTCTATCTAAGCCCCACCCTGAAACATTGAGTGTTGAAGCTTCATCATACCTCCGGCCCCCACCACTGTATATATCCACCCCTTGGACATCCCTCAGTCCTGGAGGTCTGCGCATCTGTGGCAGGATCTGACCTCACGGCAGGTGGGGCACAGCAGGAGGAGAGACACCTGCCAGCCAACCCAGATAGGAGCCCACACAACCTCTGAATGGGCTCAGGGCCATAACGGCAGGAAATTTCCAAGCATGATCTAGAAGGAAGGTAGGGTCTCAGGAAGGGCTCCTCCTGAACAAGGCCATAGTGGGGTTCTTGGAGCACAGGGCCTAGGGCAGGGTAGGACCCCCCCTTACCTTGGGCCTTGCCTTGACCCCTCCTCAGAATAGAGGTGGTTATAAAAGACACACCTAATCTAACAGCTTCTCAAGGTAGCATCAGAAGAGTAAAGTGCAAAGGTTTCTAGAATCACTGTACTCTTCCACTAGAGGTTCTACTCTTACCCCTTGCCAAGCTCAGGAAGGAGACTGGGGGGATATTGCTATACATCGTCTCCAGTATCTCTCGGCTCTCTCACGCTCTCTCTCTGGGACCTTCCTGTTTTTAGCAGAGCATGACTTTGACGTCCTGCTGCATTTTCCACGCCAACTTTGCCATCAATAAAGTGAGAAAATATATTTTGATCCCCATTTGCCTCCTTATGTAAAATTATTAGTTGGCTAGGACTTAAGAAAGGGAAAAGCCCTGGAGACTGCCTTTTACCTCAAATCTCCAATATCAAGCAACTCTCAAGAGTTCATGTGGTTAAAACCTTCACTCTTACCCCTTTCTGAACTCTGCATTTCAAACCCCTGAGGTGACAAGCAAACTAGGCAATCCTTCCAGAAATTATTGCACCAGATTAGAACTGAAAAAAATCAATATCTGGATTATTGTTAGCTGTCTAGTCTAGATAGAAGAAGATAGATTAGAGAGAGAGAGAGAGAGTAGATAGATGATAAATATATGTTTTAAAATGCAAAGGCATTAAGACTGGGAATTGGAAGATGAAAAGACCGGGAATTAGTAGAATGGAAGAAAAGATTTATAAAGGGGGAAACACAAATATAGTTTGAAAAGGAGGGCAAGATTAAGCATAAAAGACCAGAATTTCCAACAATAACATGACTGTTCCTCACAGCACTCGTACTCACTACCCAGAATGTCAGGAGACAACAGGAGTACAATGACCCTGGTCTATATTATTGGTGAGTCCCAGAGAGAGCACAACAACACAATATAAGCATGAAACGTTGGCTCCCTGTGACCTTTCCTGCCACCACCAGACTCTTTCTCTCAAAGCAAATTTCAATTGACGAACTTGTATATGCATAGTAAGTTACAGTAGGAATATTGCTATTAGCCAGCATGAGCAATTTAGTTGGAAATTTGGCTTATTACATTATTCAAGTTATGTGTCAGACTACAGAACTATTTAGGGTTTAAACATATATTTTTAAGTTGCAATGACAGTAGTATAAAATTAATGGGATGATATTAATGAAGAATTTGTTCCCAATTAAGCAAAATTATGTCTAAAACATGTATACATACACATAAATATGCATTTCACATGAACATACATATCTATAAGAGATATGCTGGGCTGTCTATGAGTTTTGAAATCCACTAGAATTAGTGTTGCACAGATAGAGATCCCTTATCTGAAATATTTGGGACCAGAAGTGTTTCAGATTTTGGAATGTTCTGGGTTATGCAATATTTGCATATAAAATGAGATACATAACAGACTTTGGAATGGGACCCAAGTCTAAACACGAAATCTACTTATGTCTAATATACACTTTATATGCACATCCTGAAAGTAATTTTATACAATATTTTTTGCTAATTTTGTGCTTGATAAAATATGAAAGTTTGTGTTAAGAACTTAGGTGTGAAATTTTTCACTTGTGGCATCACGTCAGCACTCAAAAAGTTTCAGATTTGGGAGCACTTTGAATTTCAGAGTTTTTGGATAGGGGATGTTCAATTTATATAACATATATAAATAAATATTAGTGAATGACTAGAGAATCAGACATTTGCTTTGTCACCCTTGAAACTAAAGCACTGTGAGGGCACAAAGAATTTGTGCTATTTAATAGAAAGCAAAGCAACCTATATTATTGAAATAAACATCAAGAAGTTCTAGAAAAATTCCTTCTATTCCTCTCACTAGAGATTCCTGGTTCTGTGTTATTGTTGTCTTTTCCTCTTTTCTCCCCTCATCTACCCTATGTTTTCCATTTCCTCATTTTCCTTTTGGAACGACTGATGGTCTTCGGAGTTAGAAAGTTACTGCCCCTTGCTCTAAGATCTTTTTACTCAAAATACAATCCTCAGACCAAGATAGATGATAGATAGATAGATAGTAGGTAGGTAGGTAGGTAGGTAGATAGATAGATAGATAGATAGATAGATAGATAGATAGATGATATTTAGAATAGATAGATTATAAATATATGTTCTAAAATGCAAAGGCTTTAAGATGATGAATAGTCTGGGAATTGATAGAATAGAGAAAGAGATTTATAAGGGGGGAAATATAAATACAGTTTGAAAAGGAAGGCAAGATTAAGTATCACCTACAAGCTGTCAGCAAAGCAGAATCACATTAGCCACCACCAACCACACCAAAAAATTCTCATAGACATTTGTGTGTACATAAAAATGTGAGAAGCACTGCTCTCAAAAGCAGACACTCAAACATATACGCACAGAAGCTTTCTGCTAACTCCCTGATCAAACTTAATTACTGTGAGCTGATCATCAATTTATCCTATTACTCACACCACTTGCTTCTCTCTTCCTTAATCTGACCCTCTCTCATGTTTATTTTGTTCCTCTCAGCACCTCCTCACAAAGGCTGGTGAAAGTAGTTTCAAAACTATTCTTTTTAGCAAGTTGGGTAAAAAGCTTAGTGAGGAAGGAGCTATGAAGTATATTCTTAAAAGGACTTTTGATTATTTGAGCTCAACACAGATGTCAGCTGCAGTGGCCCTGTCACATGAGATTTAGATTAAATTAGCTCAAGCTGACTCTGCGATGTCCAGTGGCACGTCTAATGCTTCCTCAAGACTGCTGCAAATTCCTGGGGGCATGTTTCTCGAGACCATTCCTGGCTGTAAGCTTGTGTTCAATAAGCTCTTGGTCTTACCCCCTCCTTCCTCCCAGCTTCTCTGCTCTGTGCTCCTCACCAACTTGAACTTGGAAAGGCTGCTGTGTCCTTGACTTCAACATTCCCCAACAACATTCAGAAACCTTAACTGAAGGTTTGAGGAGATGGAGATGGTTTACACCTCAAGCAATGTCACACGGCTGTTAGACATTTGTATCCTTAATGTCCTAAGCCAATGCCCCACTCTGCATATCCAGGTCCCCGCCTTGCTGCCCCTTTCTGTTCTCTACTTCTCTCCTGTCATTTCTGCTTTCCTCCACCCCCAAATTCCTGTTCCACTTCTTATACACAACACTTCAGTAATTCTGCTTTGTTTTACTTTCATACCCTCAAGTTTTCAACTTGGTACGCTGAACAAAGTTCCTTTCCTACAAAGCCTCCTAGTTACAGGTGTTTAAATGATAATTTTGTCATCTCACTATATGAGAAACACACCAAGGGCCATTAGGATGTTGTGATGAGGCTATATTTTGGCCTAGAGATCTGTGTGTTCCTGGGTTCGTGGTATGAAGAAGTGTTGGGAATTGTGTAGGTTAGAAGAGACTCAGAAAGACATCTGTCTACAAGAGAACTTGTATTGCCTTTCTAATCCTCTACCAGCTCCAAACTGAACATTTTCTTCCACTCTCTATTAACACATTGACTTACCAAAACCACATATAATCATATTCTCTTTCTTTATCCCAGATGTTGTATCTCACCCACCACAGCTCTTGAAAATCCATGTATGACTATACACCTGTGTGACTTCGCAGAAATGTGTTATCCATTTTGAATCTTGCAATCTACATCTATAAAATGGGAATAACATGATTTAACATGATGTTAAACACAACTCTTCCAGCTGTCCCTATTCTCTCCATTGTGGTTGAGGCCCCAAAGCTGAGAAGAATGGGTATTAAGCATCAACATAGTCTAAAGAGAGGAGTCCAGCCATCCATGCAGGGCTTGCTTATGGACAGTAAAACTTGTTATGGGTCCTGCAGTTTATCACCTCCTCATGCCTACATGTAACAAGAAATTGATCTGAGTAAGACTAGAGGGAACAGACTTTTTCCTTTCTGCTCACCAATGCAGTGTGAGAAAGATTTTCCTCCTCAATCCAAGTGAGGAGACTGAGGTCCTAGTGAACAGCAAAGTAATAGAGTTCTTGGCAGCAAATTTCCTGTGTTGCCTGACTTTTGCCTCAAAAAGCCTAAGGCAAGATTCTGGTTAAATCTTACCCCATTGACCGAAAAACAGTAAAGAGGGCTATGGTAGGAGCAGCCTGCACTTCCACCTTTGGGTGATACAAGGATGATGTTTTCCTGTGGATCAGCCTGAGTCATCTCAGAGGATTCTGCCCAGGAGGAATCATCATCCCTACCCTGCATGACAGGGTGAGGATGACTCCAGTAGAAAGAGGCTTGAGTGCACCTTTGGATGCAGAAGGTAAGGAGATGTCACACACTGTTAGCTGGAGGGTAACTCACCTTGCCAAGGAATGATGTGGTGAGAGGTCCCCACTGAGGGAAGCAGTGTCTCTAGACAATCCTTAAGATGCCTAAGAAGGTTTTGAGCCACATGTAGCCAATCCCAGCTTACACCACCAGCAGCCATGGAAGACATTGTCCTTTGCCTCTATTCATTCCTTACCTCCCTGTGGGGAACAGACTAAGCAGATGTGAGTGATGGAGAAAGAGAAGAATCATGTCACCCTTCTCTCTGCAGGGAATGCAGAATTTCATCACCCACCACCCACCCACAACAAGTGCCTCACTCCAACCATGCTTGTTATTCCTGAACATGTGAGAAGACTGTATTTTTCAACCTCATTTGAAGGTAAACTAGGCTCCTATGCTTAGGATCTGGGCAATGGACTATAAGTGGGAGTAATATGAAACGCTTTAGGACCTAGCCATAATATCCCCTATATGATCCTCCACTATTTGCCTTCTCCTCCCAGGGTGATCACAGAAGCCACAGGTAGAAGATGGAAGAGTCACGAGATAGAAAGAACCTGGATTCCTGAGTCACTGTGTGGAAGAGAACTGCCCGGCTTTCAATGGACATGAGTGACAAAGTTTTATTATGCTAATGCACCAAAATTTTAGGGATTTTTGTTTTGTTTTGCTCTTATTACTACAGCATGGTTTTGCCTGCCCTAGTAATGTTGCAGACTTCTATGCCTCAGGTAGGATTGATCTGACAGGGCTAGGAAAAGGAGAACTTTCAGTTAGATGAGATATTAAAGTTTTTATATTAGATTAGAAAATAATGCTTAATACTGGAATATACACTTTTTATTTTACATTTTGAAATAACTATAGATTCACAAGATGTTGTGAAGATTGTACAGAGACTCAGGTACTCTTCACCCAGTTTCTCCAAGTGGTTACATCTTCCATAACTGTAGTACAATATCAAAACCAGGATTTTAGCATTGATACAATGTGTTTGTATAATTCTGTATCATTTTATTATACATGTAGATTCGTGTAAATACCAGCTACCAGCATGATCTAAATATAGAACTGTTCCATCACCACATCCCTGGGGCTATGCTTTATAGTCATACCCACCCTGCTCACAACCACCACCTGCACCATACCTATACCCTGGGCATCACTAACTTGTTCTCCATCCCTATATATTTTGCCATTTTGAAGCTGTTATATACATAGAAACATACACCATGTGACCTTTTGAGATGGGCTTTTTTTCTTTTTTTTTGTACTCAGCGTAATGCCCTTGTGATCTGTCAAGTTTTTGCATGTATCCATAGTCTGTTCCTTTTCACTGTAGAGCAATATTTCATGCTATAGATGTACCACACTTCGAATAAGCATTTGCTTATCATAGGATGTTTAGTTGTTTCCAGTTTTGGTAACTATAAATTAAGCTGCTATGAAAATTGTGTACAGGTTTTATATGGTTATAAATTTTCATTTTTCTGAGGTAAATGTCCGGGAGTGTGCTTGCTGAATTGTATGGTAAGAATGTTTCCTTTTTTATTTTTAAGAAACTGCCAAACTATTTTCCAGAGTGGCTGTGGCATTTTTCTATTCCCATCAGCAATCTATAGGAGATCCATATTCTGCATATCCTTGTGAGAATTGTGTAGTATCCATATGTAGTACAGCATTTTAAAACTTCAGTTGTTCTAATAGGTACATAGTGAGATCTCACTATAATCTTAATTTGCACTCCCCTGATGGCTAGTGATGGTGGACATCTTTTCACATTCCCATTTGTCAGCCACATAACTTCTTTGATGAAAAGTTTCTTCGTGGCTTTTGTCTATTTTATATTGAATTGTTTATTCTTTTTTTTAAAAAATGTTAAGTCTTGAGATTTCTTCATATCTTCTATTTACAAGTCCACGTTCAGACAGTAGTTTGCAAATGTTTTCTCCCAGTCTGTCGTTTTTATTCAATTTATCTATTTGTTTTCCTTTTATGGATCATGGCTAAGGACTCCTTACCAAGTTTTGGGTCTCAGATATTTCTCCTATGTTTTCTTTAAAAAGTTCTGTAGTTTTACATTCAACATTTTAATGTATGATCTATTGTGGGTTAATTTTGGCATAAGGAGTGATGTTTAGGTCAGTTCATGTTTTGCCTGTGGCGGTCCAGTTACCCCAGCACTTTCTGTTGAGAAGTCTCTCTTCCTCCCTCCATTGAACTGCTTTTGCACTTCTGTCAAATCTCAGTTGGTTCTGCTTGTGTTGGGCTATTTCTGGGATGTCTATTTTGTTCCATTTATCTATGTGCCTATGCCTCTGCCAGTATCGCAGTCTTGATTGAGATTATTTTTAAGATGGAAAAATGACAAACAAGGCTGTGGATTTGCCTAACTTACTATCCAGTAAGAAGGAAAATGATCCAACAGGGTTTGGACATAGTGATAGAAAAAAGTACATTTTCTTCTTCCTAAAATCTCTCCAAGTCCAATCTGCTCAATAGGCAATTATAATTATCAACTTCTTAGAAATTTTCGTGTGTGTGTGTGTGTGTGTGTGTGTGTGTGTGTGTGTGTGTGTAGATGTAATGTATCACATATGAGAAGCATCTAACATTGTACTTGATAACTTGTAAGCCCTCAGTTTTATTGCTTGTCCTTAATATTTAACATAATCATCATCTTCATCTCCAGTGCTCCTCTCTGATCCCCTTGTAGTGGTTACACAGCAAGGTCAGCATTTCTATTCATCAAACAAATCTCTCACCTAGACTTCCAAGTTAAAAACTGCCTTACAGAAAATAAAATTTGTTGCTTAGTAATCATTATGCTCACTCTACTACCTAGAAGAAAAGGGAATTTCTCTAAAGACAAGCAATAGACCTCAGGGTAGCAGAGGTGAACGGGCATCCCTCGTGACCTTCACACTACCCACCTGGCTTCTGTTTTTCAGGTAAGATAACGCAAGAGGAGCGCCTGGACACTGTCCAGGCCTGTTCTCCTGAGGAGGAATGTAGCATGTCCAGGGAGACCCTTGTCGGTCTGGGCTGGAGAGGAAAGAAGGAGAACACAAGGGAAGTCACTCATATCCTTCAAACTCTTCTCAGAACCCTCCAGCCCAGACCTCCGGGGTCTAAATCGGGAATCCCTAAAGCTTAGCCAAAACCACAATGGTCTGGCTTAGATTTCCCAGCTGAGGACAGGCCTGGGAAACCACACAAATCAATGGGTTAATAAACCTTTCGAGGACCGGGGTAGTGAGGGTTGCAGCAGCTGGGATGAGGAAAGGCAGAATCATTATTTTTAATTTCAGTAAGTCCATGTGTTAATAAAGGGGCTGAGTGAAACGTGAGGACAGCAGTGGTTGGGGGTTGCAGAGGGGGTGAGAGAAGAGCCCACCACTTTCTAAATGTTTGCCTGCATGACCTTTGAAATCAGAGTGGAGAATTCTTCAAGTCTGGTAATAGCAAACACTCTTCATCATGCCCTTCAGTGGCTGCTGACTGCAGACAGCTTTTTTTCCCCTTAACAATAGAAGAGATGGAAAAGAAAAGGCAAGCTTTTGGCCTCAGGGTTTTTTTTTTACCACAGCCCTTTCCGCTCCAACCTACATCTAAGAGGAAGGGAAACTATCTTTTGTTATCACTCAATCTCCCTTAAATTTAAGAACAGCTGGGGATATTTTTCATGATTCATTAAATTCACATCATTCCAAAGAAATCTTCCTGCCGATTTATCTTTGCCTCAGCAGTTGGGGCTCCCAGGAGTGTGCAGTTTCCTGAATGCCGTCAACCTGGGTCCACTGTTTTGGGCTGAGTCTGTGATCTTTCATGCTGGAATATCTTTTTTTGAGGGTGAAAGAGAGCGGGAAAGGAATCAGGGTATTGAAATGAATCTTTCCAGTCAATTTTTCCCTTTCTGGAGATAAAGAGAAAGTCGTATGGCTGTCACAGCTAAAGACTAAACCCCAGTTAATGTCCTCAGCAGGGAAGAATAATTAGTAAATTCTCTAATTAGAGTCCTGTTTACATTTCTCTTTTCACAGAGGCTAATCCTTGTGTTTAAAGAAGATATTCTGCCTTGATTAAAACCATTGGTTTTAATCGGAGTCATAGTAGAATCCATATGGTAAATGCAAATGTGCTTGAGTTCCATAAGTATCCATTCATGCAGTCATTCCTTCATTGAAGACTGTGTACAGAGGACTGTACTCAATACTAAATACAAATATGACACAATCTCCACCCCTGTGAGCTAAGACAAGCATAACAAACAGGCTTCATCCCCCATGCCAACTGTCATCTACTGGAGGAGGTTTCCCAGAGCATTCTGAGGTCATTTCCTGTTCAAGAGAAAGAAGGATTTTCCTGGATTATTGATGCCCATCATGGGGGTTGGAGAGAGGTGCATCCTAAAGAGAGGAAGACCCAGCCTGGTCATTTGTTGACTAGCCAAGAAGTGTGGAGTGCCATGCCAAGGGCTTTCAGATATTTTCACATCACCCTCACTTGGGCACACAAGGGCAAGGTTGAACGTGATTAGAAAGGTGGTTGGTGAAACTCATGTCTTTCTCTAGGAACTCGTGTTTCTGTATGAGAACATCACAGGGCCCCAGGCTTAGTCAACATGTTCCTCTGTGGATACCTATCACTAAAAGTCTTTATCGTGAGTCACTGTGCTACACAGGCAGCAAAACACAGGCTCTGGAACCAACCCTGTGGGTTACATCCTGGCTCTGCCCAATTGCAGCTGAGTAAAATCAGGCAAATTACTTAGGCTCTCTGTGCTATAGTTTTCTCATGTAAAGTGGAGGGAAGAGTAACTTCTTATTGAATTGTCAGGAGGATTAAAAGAATTCCTATGGGTACAGCATTAAAATAGAGCCTGGATCCTAGTAAATACAATTGTGTATGATTGTTAGTGAAACGTGGTTGTGGTTGTTATTGCTGTGTACCTTAGCTTGGCCAGACATGTTAGCTGAACAGTTACACACTCTCCTTACCTTTTCCCCTTTTTGGTTTCTTCTCCTCAACAGCATTATGTCCAAGTAGGAAAAGAAAAAAAAATCAGACAAAATATTTACATTCTCTGTGTTTGGAGTTAATGAGACCCCTATATTCTGAGAAACTCACTGAGGGTTCTTCTATAAAAATTGAGTGTAACCACATCTACCTCTTCTATGATGAAGTACAATAACCTTGTATTTCAACAAGTTTTCCAGAAACTCAATAATGCGGATACATTAACTAATAAATAAGCCATGAGTACATTCACTATCTCTGCAGAAGCATAAAATAAAAATCTTAAGGAAATCTGAGAAATTATTTCACTAATATTAATTGTGGAATGCCATTCTATGCCTTCCACATGGTGTGTGTGCCCTCTCTACCTGATGGCCAATGAATGCTACATTTGTGACTTTCCTTCCCTATAGGGGACACTGTAGGAATGTTTCAAAAAATTATGACTCGGTTTCAGCATCCCTCCTCCAGAGCCTGACAAAGGTGGCTCCTAAAACACACATCAGAAGGGGTAAACCACTGGCAAATCAAGGATTACCACAGGATCTATGGTTGCTGAAGACACAGAGCATAAAATGGGTCTGGGTCAGGGAGGTTCATGGGGACAGATGGTGGGATTTGGGAGAAGTGTTAGATGGACATGTCACTTGTACTGAGGTTTCAGGGAGAAAAAGGAAAGGAAATCAGCAGGTAACCCACAAGAGCCCAAGTACTTTCATTTAGTCCCCAAGAAACCTGAGTTGATATTAACTTGCCATTTGTATAGATGAGGAAATAGTTACCGAGAGATTTGGGGTCAAAGGTTCTGAGACTTAAACTCAGTTGTTGCAGACTCCAAAGCATTTTCCACTCAATCATGCTATTTCCTGGGAAGTGCGAAACATAAGAGCATCCAATATGTACAATCTCAGAACAGAAAAGATGATAACCTCTGGGAAAAAGCTCTAGGGGAGGAAGTTGGGCAGGTAGATGGAGAATCCCCCAAGGGGGTTTGGAAAGGAAGGGCCAGGTAAAAAACACCCTGTGTAGGAAGCAAAAGGCAAAGAGGGGTGAAACTATACACAGATGTTTGTTTTATTTGTATTTTCTTTATTTTATGTATTTGTATTTACTGTGTATTTTTATTGAATCATGTGAGGTGCTGTAAGGACTTAATTTCATAATGAAAATTCCCATTTGGAATCATTTTCTTCCTTGTCTTATGTATACTGACCCACAATATACGGATAATTCTCCAAGACAGGTCAAACTACCACAAACAAATGGGGAACTTCACTCCAGCCTTGAGTTTCCATGGCCTGCCTCACCTTACTTTATCCAAAGTTTCCCATTAGAAATGCAGTGGTCAGTTTGGGCTTCTTTGTGTCTTTCAGACTCCAAAAGATAGACCAGAGGAGGACAGACAAAGCAACAGTTCATTCAGTGATGAAATAAACCCCAGAGTCACTGAACACAACTGAGTTGTAGCCAAAACTGTCTTTCTAAAATGTGTAGTTGTTTATGTCACTTGCGTGCTTAAAATCTTATAATCATTTCCCATTTCTCTAAGCTAAAGTTCAAATCTCTTAAAGATCTAATGCAGTGATTTAGGTCTCAGGCCTGAAGAGACACATCTTTACTTGAATCTTAAACCTACAGTTTACTAGCTGTGTGACCTTGGGCAAGTTAATCAATCTTCTGCAAAATGGGGCTAACAACTGGACCTACCCATGAGGTTGCTGTGAGGATGAAATGACTCAACACATGCAAAGCTCTTAGTTCTGTGGTCTAGCAGTCTATTGAAATGATAAGCATGGCTATCGTTTTTGTTTTTTTTTTAAGACAGGGTTTCACTCTGTCACTCAGTCTGGAATGCAGTGTCGCGATCACAGCTCACTGATCACAGCTCACCATAGGCTCCAGTCTCCCAAGTAGCTGGGACTACAGGCACACACCACCATGCCTGGCTAATTTCTTTACTTTTTGTTTTTTTTGTTTTTTTTGTTTTTTTGTTTTTGAGTTGGACTCTCACTCTGTCGCCCAGACTGGAGTGCAGTGGCCGCTCCCGGCCACCGCAGCCTCGACCTGCTGGGCTCCGGCGATCCTTCCGCCTCAGCCTTCCAAGTAGCTGGAACTACAGGCACGCGCTACCACGCCCGGCTAATTTTT
>CAUYQG010225403.1:0-12561 GCA_963574415.1 Tarsius wallacei | reverse complement strand
AAAAAACCCAAAAAACCAACAAAAAACTTGTCAAACCATAAAAGGCATGCATTCAAGTGTCACAAGAAGCCATCCCACTGAACTAATGAAATGCTTTGGCAGGGTGGGGGGGGGGTCACTTCATTGCACGACTCTGTGCTCTCGTGTGGGGTGCCTGGTGCTTCCCCTCATGGGGCCACTTTTTTTGTTGGGGTCAGTTTCTTCCTCTCTTCCTCGCTTTTACATGTATTTCAATCTGCAGTGGGGCAGGTGGCAAAGTTACTGGGAACCTTGGGATTGGACCTTCACGATGCTTCTCTAGTTGTTTCACTCACTCCAGGCCACAATCTCAAGCAAGGGTTGCCTTGTTAGAACAAAACGGCACTCTGTGCCACCGGCAGCCTGGAACACCACTCCTAGAAGTAAGACAAGAGCCTATGGAACCAAAGCTTGGTGAGGGGAGGCCAGCGACACACACAACGCGTGTGCTGTTTGGGAGAAGTGGCTGCAGTTTGGTATCTAGGTGGGATGCTGCCAGATGGCTTGTGTAAACATCAGACCCCACGCTGTTCAAGAGCCAGGCCCTGAAGTCGGCATTTCAAAGCTCGGCAATGACATTGAAGCAGGCTGCCCGTAACTCCAGTTTGGAGATGGGGTGGGGGAGAGTATCTTCTATTTTTTTTCCCAGGAGAAAGAGCTTGTCTTGACTTGTCATGGTTCACCTCTGTTCTTTAGATACCTGAGTGCATGTGGATTCATTTTACTGTGGGTGGTGGGAGGGATTTAATGTTTCCTAAGCCTTGTTATGAAAGATCTGGAATCTGGAGAGGCAGGGAATGGGCGCCGGGGGAGGGGCCCTGCCCTTGTGGGGTTGTAGACTGTTAGGAGCATTAAGCAATGATTTGGGCTTAGATGGCTGTGAGAAGGCAAGGTGGGGGGTGTGGGATTCATGTGTGGGATCCCTGAGGGCAGATCACGGGGTGGGGGGGCACTAACCTAGAGGGATGCTGGGAAACTGGTATCCCTCCTCTACAGCTCCTGTCCTCACCAGCAAGGTAATGGTGGAGGGAAGCAGCAGGGGCTGTGGAGGCTGACCAGAGAGGCCAAGAAGGGCCAGCGGCAGGGTTAGCACCCTACGTTCTCCAGTCAGTCCATGAGGCTCATTCCAGTGCAGGATGGGTTGGCAGAGAAAACCCCCACTGAGGCTGGGGCTATTACAAAATGCTATGGGTCATCTCCAAATCCAGGTTGTCTGTGACCAGGCCAAGCTATGATGGATGGTCCTTCCAGGTCACAGGGCCTATCTGGGAACCCAAGTCTTGAGAGAGCTTCCTGCCCTCTGGAAGAAAACTCATTCTCCCTCAAAACAGAATTACTTTTGAAAGGGGGAGCAGGATTTTTTGAACTTCCCCCCACTTGTTTGGAAGGCCCAATGCCCTGAAAGTTGCCAAACTCGTTCGGGCCAGTTTGAATATGGCTTCTTGACATCTGTTTCATCGATGGCTGTTGTGAACCTGTGTTTAACTTTGTGGTGATGGTCACAGGAAAAAAAAGAAAAGAAAAAAATAGCAGTAAGGAAGCTTAGTTCCCAATGTATATAAGCTTACAGGCTCCCAAACCTGACAGAGGGTCCAAAAATGTGTCAAATCTCCCCCCAACTCCCCCAAAAGCCCAGGTTCATACAGGAAGGACAGGAAGGAGCAGGCATATAAAATTGATCTGCCAAAGCCCCACGTGAGTGCTCAGGTCCTTTGGGGGGGTAATATCCTCAGTTCTGTGTAGTTGTAATCTTAGTATCCCATCAAGTGTGGGTAGGTCTGGGGAAACTTGTTGTCTCTCTCCATCTCTCTTTGTTCACAGCTTCGTTGAAGCACACTCGTCATCCAATAAACTGCGATATTTGAAGGATACAATTTGATAAGTTGGACATATGTATAACCCGTGAAACTGTCACCGCAACCACTATTGATTATACCCAACACCCTTTAAATTTCTATTTTAAAAAAATGCATTCTCTAATGCACATGGTTAGTGATCTATGTGCCTGAATGCCTGCAATGGGGTGTGTGCCTGTGATTTTTGAGTACAATCTAGGGAAATTTGTATCTAAATGCTCACGGATCTAAAACAGTGTCTCCAAATATGCATTTGAATATATGCATATTTAATGACCCCACAAAGTGTTCACACACAGGAATTGCTTTCTTTTTCTTCATTGTCTTCAGGGAGCCCAGTGGAGCTGTACATACGGTCTGTCAGCCAGCCTTGCAATCCAGAAGAGGGATTTCATAGGAGACAACTTTGTGTTACCCTCCCCCACTTCTAGCTCGTAGAGTACCAAAGGCACCTATTTTCTTTGTCAGGAGCAAGTCCAAAGCATTACACTTTCCCAGTCAAGTTCAGGGTCCCTGCAAACATTTCCCGCATGGATATATGATGTGTGATTTAAGTAAGCGGGCCAGGGTTGCATGTGATTTGTGGACTCAGGCTCGCTACTTTTATTGTCCCACCTGGACCGGGTGTTGAGACTTCTGACTTCATGGGTAGAAGCCAGCTGAGCTCTTGCTCAGCGTCACGTAGGGTTAAGGTGGGGATTCTGGAGGCAGACTGCTTGAGTTCAAATCCATGTGACTTGTGACTTAACTCTGTTTCCCCATCTGTGAAATGGGGATAATAAGAGAACTCACCTCATAGGGTTGTTGTGAGGATTCAATGAGATAATTCACAGCAAGTGTGTACTGGGGCTTGGCACAGAGTGTTAGTAATAATTGATCGGACCCTTGATTGACTACGCAACGGATCAGTTCATTAACGGGGCAACTCCATCCAGAATGCAGACTCCAAAAAACTCTTTGCCTGGTCAGTGTGACTCCCTGGCTGTTTTAGAATCTGAAAGACTGAGATTTTAAATAGTTCTAATAAGAACTGTGGTTGAAAAACAACTGCAAATGTTAGTCTTTGTGGTTTAGTTGGTGCATTCCCTGATCATGTCGTCAATTCAAAGACTATTTGTCTAGCGTTTTGCTTTGGATAAGTGATCAGGGAAAGAAAAGCAATCCATGTGATTAAATGGCCAGGACAACTTGGGAAAATAAGAGCCACCGTTTTGTTTTGTTTTGTTTTGTTTTTTGGTCAAAGGGCTTTCAGCATAATTTTTCCCCACTTGAATGCGGGTACCAGGTGGAGGTATGTATGTGGCTGGGTTCGTTTCTTAGGCTGCAGTCACACACCCATATACTAATGACGAGACATATTTCCTCAGCCCAGCTGTGATCCCAAGCTGGATTTGGGACTTATTTCCCCAGATGGTTGACAGCTTGAAAAAGATATTTAAAAACTCAAATCTTCCCCAGCGACGTCCATTCCGTGAAACACGTTTTTGTAAAGTTTTCACGGCAGTTGTCAGCAGCTCCCAGAGCAATCCCTAGAAATATTTAGGTGTTAAAAAAAGGTCACGTGGGCATTTCATTTCCCTGTTCTTGCAACAATGGCTATGTATGCAAGCATGTCTATCCCCCGATATTAACTTAACTTTGCCATTAAAAGGCATTTTCCTCCTGCTTAAATCATTGTGTAAGGAGTCTATATTTATGAGGTATGAGCTTTCTGGTTGGGACCAGGAAATGAACCCTTAATAGAGAGACATAATTAAGATTTTGGGCCCTCGTGAGGGTTTTTAAAATTTTTTTTTTCAAAAGCAAGAATTCACAACAATTATTCTCATTAATTTTTACAACCTCTGTCTCACTGGTTGGCGCTGGTATTTATATTTGGTTTCCCCCACCCCTAGCTTTCTCCCGGATATCCGGTTTTATGCTGATTTTGAGGAGAGTACATTTGTATGGTGAATAGAAATCAGTTTCAGTGGTAGAACTTGAACGTCCAGGTGTATCAGTCTGTGCACTCATGAGCTAACATGCAGTGTATTAGGAAGGGAATTTTATAAACAGGCTTATCCTATGTGAGTGGACACATACAAAATGAGGCAGACTTTTTATTTATTTATTCTTTTGAGTCAGGTCTCATTCTGTCTCCCAGGCTGAAATGCAGTGGCAAAATCATAAGCTCACTTCAGCCTGAATTCCCTGGGTCCAGGCGATCCTTCCACCTCAGCCTCCAGAATAGCTGGGAATACAGGAGCATACCACCACACCCAGCTACATTTTGAAAATTGTTTCATAGAGGCGAAGTCTCACTGTTGCTCAGGTTGGTCTCAAACTCCCAAAGTGCTGAGATTACAGGCGTGAACTACCACACCTAGCTAATGCAGATCTTTTCACCTGCTGATAAACTTGTATGTTAACACTTCTCAAGGATTATTCTTATGTCTTACAGGCAGCTATACTCAGTATCCAAAAGAAGTCATACGTAAGATTAACTTACCCAAGTACCCAAGTATATATATAAAATTGTGCTTATCCTATGCAATCGTATTTTTGCAAGCTATGGTAATATATACAAGAATTAGGTAGTAGTTAACTTGTTTGAGGTTCAAGGAATGAGTTTGAGCAAAGCATTTTTCTAATAAAAGAAAATTCACTGTTTTATTTTTTTTCTTGGAACAATTTTTGGTCCTGAGTTCTTGGTGGAGCAGTGAAATCATGGACTGGGCACTAATTCTGCCCTAATGCCATATCCTCACTGTCTCTCACATTTGTTGCTGTGACTTGGGTAGGTTAGGGTGGGAAGTGGGGAGGGTGGAGATTTTCTCCCTTTCCTTTTTAATTTTCTTTTTTTTTTTGAGTTGGAATCTCACTCTATTGCCCAGGCTGGAATACAGAGGTGCAATTACAGCTCACCATGGCCTCAACCTCCTGGTCTCAGGTGATTTCTGCCTCATCCTCCTCAGTAGCTGGGACTACAGGCATGCACTACCATGCTTGGCTAATTATTATTATTACTATTTTGTAGAGGTGAGGTCTCACTGTGTTGCCCAGGCTGGCCTCAAACTCCTGGGCTCAAGCAATCCTCCTGCCTCGGCCACCCAAAGTGCTGTGATTATAGGCGTGAGCCACCACACCCAGCATAAATTATCTATATTTTACTTAATATGTTGTGAGCCCATTTAAAAAATGATTTATGGACAATTGATTGTGACATTTTATTGTGACAAAACCTGAGTGAGAAGGAATGCTCCAACAGGTGATAGGCTTTTAGACTCTTAAAATACAATTGAACTCAGGAGTGCAGTCTTAAAGACTATTTTCCAAAAAAAACTTCTACTCATTTTGAGAGTCGGGATGACATCTGAAAGCTGCAGGAATGGGCACAGTGAAAAAAAATAATGAGGGGGAGAGGAATGTGTACACACACCGGCACATATGCACGTATATAAATGCATACTTTAAAAATATTTGAAAATAAACTTTATTTTTTGGAGCATTTTTAGGTTCACAGCAAAGTTGAGTAGAAATTACAGAGTTCCACATACCCCCCCCTCCACACACATAGCTGCCCTCACCATCAACATCCCCACTAAAGCAGAACATTTGTCACAGTCATGAGACTACATTGACACATCGTTATCAGTCCACAGTTGACATCAGGGATTACTCTTGGTGTTGTACATTCGATGGACTTGGACAAATGTATGATAACATGTATTCCCCATTATAGTATCCCGTGGAGTATTTTGTTTGTTTGTTTGTTTGTTTTTGAGTCGGAGTCTCACTCTATTGCCCAGGCTGGAGTGCAGTAGCATGCTCATGGCCACTGCAGCATCGACCTGCTGGGTCAGGAGATCCTTCTGCTTCAGCCTTCCAGTAGCTGGAACTACAGGCATGTGCCACCACACCCAGCTAATTTTTTTTTTTTTTGTAAAGACAAGGTCTCACCATATTGCCCAGGCTGCTCTTGAACCCATGGGCTCAGGCAATGCTTTTGCCTCTGCCTCCCAAAGTGCCGGCAGGTGTGAGCCACTGCACCCGGCTTCATGGAGTATTTTCATTGCCCTCAAAATCCTCTGTGCTCTGCCCTGTTCATCCCTCCCTCCCTTCAACCTCTGGTAATTACTGATCTTTTTACTGACTCCATAGTTTTTCTTTTTCCAAAATGTCACATATTTGGAATCATATACTATATTTAAGAATGTTAATCACATGTGTATTTTTAATATGATTACACACACATATACATATGTATAGTAATTTTATGTTTATTATAGAGTCTTGGAGTTAGAGATAAACCTTATAGGTAATCTCTTCTAGAAAGCAGAACAGACAAGACTGCCTCTCCTCAATGAAGAAATCAGAGATTGCATTCATATTTTACTCCTAGTACAGTTTCTCAGAGTCTGTAACTATATTACTGGGATAGATGAGATGATTTTTAGGGATACTGAAATATGATAAAATCACAGAGAAAGTTGTTCTCTTTTCCAAACCTTCTAATAGTGAGAGAGTCTTAGTCCAGCACTAGCTTGTGTTAAATACTTCTCTACAAGTGTCTGATCTCCCCTTACAACGAAAAGAAGGCAGGCCCTTGGGTAACAGTAGAGGTAATTTGGTATACTTGTTTCCTTTTATTGAATAGCAAGTGATTCCACGTTGTCATATAGAGCAGTGATATGCTATTTCTGTGTGACATATGTTTTTATAAAAGTAATTTGGCTTAAATAAAAATTTTAAGCAAACCAGTGTTCATGTGGTCTGTAGATATGGCAATGATTGTGAAGGAGAAGAATTTGAAGGACTGAAGTCTGAGTCACGCCGCCCTGATGTCCACAACATGATTCTCTATATGAAAATTCAGTTCACACGCAATTTTTAGGGAATGCTTCTAGCAAACCACATATGGATACATTCTGTCACCTGGGTCTGCTACTGTACATTCACACTAATATAATGTGTTGATAGCTTAAATTAAATTTCTGGGCCCGGGCCCAAACGTTCAAAAAGACCCCATGCTATTATTAAGTTTTGTACATTGCAACACAGATTTCTAAGCTAGAGCTCTGTTTGACTTGCCTGGGACGTCAGAGAGGTTTGGTGTTTTGAGATAGCTATCATATACGTCATCATTATGTATGTTGGTGTGTATTTTTTTAGGCACACTTTTCCACCTGATCTAGCAAACTCTCTCTGTGAAACTATGAAATGAATACGAAGTGAGGCATGGTAGAATTTTTGAAAGCAATAATTAAGACATGATTTTTTCCAGAAACACGTGACAGGGCTAGCGCTTCCAAATGGAGATTACCACGCCACCGGAAATACAACAGTGTCAACACGCACACTTTCCAAAGGGGAGTGGGGCAAGTGTTGAGGCCTAGATTGTGTTTGAAGCATACAATGCCAAGCTTAAAAAAAAAAAAAAGCCCGGCTGGAATGACGCAGAGTATGACTCCAATTAATGGGCAAACCAAATCCAGGTTTTTTTCCCCTTTTAAAAGCAGTCTGGTGGAGGACATTTTTCAAAGCCTCCACTTGAATGAAGTGGTGGTTCCCGTTGACGTGACTGGCTTAATTTGCTTCTTTTGGTTGCCAGAGGCTGTGTTTCCATGACATTTATTATTAGCTCATGTCCCGAGGTGGTCTCGTAGCGATCAAGTGAAAACCAGCTCATTCTCTCTCCCTCTTTCCTTCAGATCACGCAATTAAAGATCGAGAATAATCCATTTGCCAAAGGATTCCGGGGCAGTGATGACATGGAACTGCACAGAATGTCAAGAATGCAAAGGTAGGAGAATGGATTCCTTGACCCCCTCCCTCCGCACAGACCCTCTGAATAACCTACATGAGCTAGCAGCAACCTGGCACCTCCCTCTGCCTTCCTTCCCGCCTAGAGAACACCAGGCACAGAGAGATGGGGAGGAGGAGCCCCTCTGCTCCACTTTCTGGTGACCCTCACATGTAGCTGATGCCATCAGACAACCTGGAGAAAGACTCCAGGAGTTTGAAGTTCTCCATGCACTTAGGGAACAAAAGCTACAATGGTCTCCTCTCTCTGCTGTCTCTCTCTCTCTCTCTGTAGAGAAACCCTTTCTCTTTTTCTTCCCATAAGTCACAGCCAACGGATGCTTTTCTTTTTGGCAACCGCTCTTGGTAAATGAAAGAGAAGTTAATGACTTGATTTCCTGGGGGTGAAATACAGACACGCTTGACACCATGTGGTGTCCAGGGCACTGGAGGATTGGAAGCTGGTGCTAAAAATTGCTCGGTATTTTTACATATCCTGTGGTCATAGTCGCTGATATGATGAATAGAAAGGGCTGTAGCAAATGTGCATGGTGGGAATTGGGTCTGATCTGAAAGGATTGTTCAAGCATTGCCAATTTTGTCAGACATTCTCTCTACCTCTTGATGTGCTTCCAAAATGTCTTACCATATGGCAAGCGATTAGAAATACATCTTGCTCCCTTTGACCAAGTCGGTTTTTTAAGTTTCTCTTTATTTTTTATTCCTTTTGGTGGGCTTAGTGTTTCAAAATAAAATGAGGTCATTTCGGATGTTTTGCCTTATCCTTCCTGGAGGACATGAAAAGGAAAGGGGAGAGTCAGGCAGATAGATAGATATTCACATTCAGGGAAAAACAAGAGACCTAAGAAAGAGAGAGAGAAGCCTCAGCTTTGTGGTTTCAATATTGAGTTTAGAAATACATGCCACGGGCCGGGCTTGGTGGCTCAGCCTGTCATCCCAGCGCTTTGGGAGGCCGAGGTGAGTGGATTGCCTGAGCCCGCAGGGTTTGAGACCTGCCTGGGCAACTTGGCGAGACCTCGTCTCTACAATAAATCAAAAATTAGCCAGGCGTGGTAGCGCGTGCCTGTAGTTCCGGCTACTTGGAAGGCAGAGGCGGAAGGATCGCCGGAGCCCAGCAGGTCGAGGCTGCAGTGGCCGGGACCATGCCACTGGGCAACAGAGTGAGACTCCAACTCAAAAAAAAAAAAAAGAAAAAAGAAAAAAGAAATATATGTCACGGAAGAAGAATTGTGCTTTGGTAGCTGGTGTATCAGACCTAATTTTGCATACTTTTAAAAAATAAAACTGGGTGCAGTGGCTTATGCTTATAGCTACTTGAGAAGCTGAGGCAGGAGGATCCAGTGAGGCTAAGAGTTTAAAACCAGCCTGGATAACATAGTGAAACCCCGTTTCTACAAAAAAATAAATAAATAAATAAAATAAATTAGCTGGGTGTGTTGGCATGCACCTGTAGTCCCAGCTACTTGTGAGACTGAGCAGGAGGATTGCTTGAGTCCCAGAGTTCACAGTTAAAATGAGCTATGATCACACCACTGTATTCCAGCCTGGGAGACAGAGCAAAACCCTGCCTCTAATTTTTTTTTTAAATGACAGTATTTTCAGGTGTCATACTACACATTCCTATACATTTCTGTGTTTATAAGAGCCTTTTTTTCATCATTACGAATTTGTAAGGTGCTTTTTTGTTGTGAAAATAGACAAGTTCTTAGGTTATTATTTTAAGTTTTGCAGTGGGGGGTTTAAACATCTACATTTTGAAACTGGAGTTTGATTGAGTCATAGGGGTCAGTGGAAAAACTGACAACAAATATCACATTTTAGTGGAGTGGGGCTCAATTATTTATGGCCCTGGGTTCAGAGTGCCAAGTTTTTGTTCTCACCCCATTCTGGTGGTTATTTACCACTAAGGCAGCTTAGGCATTGTCAAAGTCACCTCCCAGTCCTACAGGCAGAGGTCCAGGCTGTGAAGGTAGGGACTGAGGAGAACCGCCCCATTCAAGCCTGCAATCCAAAGCTTTCATCATCTCTCGCTTTTTCCCTCCTTGCAAGGTCAAGAGCAGGAAATGATAATGGATTTAAGGTGTCTCGAATCAGCCCCTTAGACTTAACCTGTTACCATGTCCTTCTTTACATATCTCAGAATTCATCCCCTTTCTCCTGTCAGGCTGCTCATTTCAGCCACCACAGCCTCTTAACTGACTGAGACCTGAATTCAGTCCTGTCCTCCTCTGAGACTTTCTCCAGAAAGCCACGAGAGAGATGCTGGTAAAACACAAATCAGATGAAGTCCCTTCATAGCAAACACTTCCAAGCCCCCTGTTGTCCTCGGTGTAAGGTCCAGACTCCCCTGCCTGGTTGGCCACGCCCTTTGCATTTGACCCGGCCACCCCTAGTTTCCTTCACCCCTCGCCAGTATCCCTCTTTATGTTTCAACTAAAAGAGATACTCCAGCCGGGCTCGGTGGCTCAGCCTGTAATCTCGCGCTTTGGGAGGCTGAGGTGAGTGGATTGCCTGAGCCCGTGGGTTCGAGACCCGCCTGGGCAAGCGAGACCTCATCTCTACAATAAATCAAAAAAAAAAAATTAGCCGGGCGTGGTAGCGCGCGCCTGTAGTTCCGGCTACTTGGAAGGCTGAGACGGAAGGATCGCCAGGGCCCAGCAGGTCGAGGCTGCGGTGGCCGGGAGCGGCCACTGCCCTCCAGTCTGGGCGACCGAGTGAGACTCCAACTCAAAAAAAAAAAAAAAAAGAGATACTCCAAACCTGTGTCTTCCTTATTTTTGACTCTTTGGACACACGTTCAGTCTGCCTCCAACTCCCGCCTCTCCCCAACCACCAGGTTATCTCCTAACCATCCCTGGGTCTTTCTGTGGCTCTTCCTTCCTCCAAGAAGTCTTTCCCGGCCACAGACTGCATGACTGGCATATGTCTCCTCCCAGGTCCCCTCGTGGCTTTTCTCTGTCAGGCCAGAGCCAAGCACTTTGGGAGCTGATCAAACAAATGACAGATGCAAAAAAAGAGACAGGTGGGAATGTGCAGGTGTGTGAGAGCTCAAATGTCAGTGATCAGGGAAGTCTCCCCTAAAGCTCCAAACAACATAGCTGTTTAGATTTGTAGGCAGATGCCTCTTCTTTGTTCTGAACTGGCTGTCCTGACCATCCCCCCGGTTACTGAAGATTGAGGACTTGACTAGGTGTCTTTCCTGGGTAGGAGCTTTGCAGATGGAGGGGAGGAAAGGTGTGACCGGTCAGCAGCTGATGCTCAGTAGTTGACGCGTTGGATTAAAACTCCCAGCCTAACAGCCATGTGTGTCTTTGTGGCCATGTTAAGAGTTGCACTGGGAAACCAGCGGGCTGAAGTAACCACAGGTCAGGTTGAAGGAGTAGACAGGGTCATTGGCCCAGGTCTCTGGAGATGTCCTTGGGAAGGAGAAGGGGTGAAGCAGAGTGGCTCCAACAGAAGGCTTGGGGGTCGGACAAACCTGGGGTCAATCCTCACTCATTCATCAGTATCTGACCTTGGGTAGGTGATTTAACCTCACAGAGTCTCAGTATCCTCATCTGCAAAAGGGGCATCAATAGTAAGCATTCTATGAGAAGGTGCCTACAGCGTGCTCGATTCCTAGTCTACGTTCAATGGACCTGATGTGGGGAAAACTCCCCATTACTCCTGATTTGCCCGTGTTCAGAATTTATTCTGGGCCATCATCCCAACCTCCAGGTTGCAGTAGGTAGTGACAAGTGGGGACTGTGGCTCTCCAGAGTCAGGCACGATAACAGCCAGGCAGGAATGGCAGGCTCACGGTTAATCTTGTAATCCTGTTTCCTGTCCCCCACACACCCGGTGACAGCTGGCTCCAGGAGAAAAGCAGAAGAGATGACATATCCTCTAATTCCAACAATTGGAAGAAGGGACAAGGTGGGGTTTTGGAGGGCTAAGCATTACTTCGCAGTTATTCCACATAAGTAACTTCTGGAGTCGCTTGGCAAAAGTCTGGGCACTCACCCCACTATCTCTTGGCTCGACTTCTTGTGTTTGGAAAATGCAGGTGATGGCTTAGTTATTTTCCAACATTCATTTATGGTTTCTAGTTACACAAGCAGTCACTGCTTATTATAAAAATATGAGAGCTATGGAAAAGCACAAAGAACACAAAATTATTTAAACATCCTGTCTCTAGCACACCAATGAAAAGGTGTGCCAAAGTTATTTCGAAAGGTGAATCTGTGTCTTAAAAACACCTAATCCAAAAAACCCCAAATTGCAGTAGCCCTAAAATGGTGACAAAGGAGGTGGTTTTAGATAGTACACAGACACACAGACAAACCTGCCTGTGATTTCTTAGATGTTTTTGCTTAGAATGAGACTAAGTTCTAAAGAAGGAAGGAAGGAGGGAAGGAAGGGAGAAAGAGAGGGAGGGAGCAAGCAAGGAAGGAAAGAAGGGAGGAAGGGAAGGAGGGAGGAAGAGATGGAGAAAGGTGGGAAGGTCGGGAGGTTGGGAGGAAGGAAGGAAGGAAGGAGGAAAGAGAGATGGGGAGGGAGGGAGACAGGAAGGAAAAGGGGTTAATTTTTATTTATTTATTTATTTATTTATTTGAGTTGGAGTCTCACTCTGTCACCCAGACTGGAGTGCAGTGGCTGCTCCCGGCCGCCGCAGCCTCGACCCGCTGGGCTCCGGCGATCCTTCCGCCTCAGCCTTCCAAGTAGCCGGAACTACAGGCGCGTGCCACCACGCCCGGCTAATTTTTGATTTATTGTAGAGATGAGGTCTCGCCAAGTTGCCCAGACAGGTCTCGAACCCGCGGGCTCAGGCAATCCACTCACCTTAGCTTCCCAAAGCGCGGGATTACAGGCTGCGCCACCAAGCCTGGCTAAAAGGGGTTAATTT
>CAUYQG010225392.1:0-15668 GCA_963574415.1 Tarsius wallacei | reverse complement strand
ACTCAAATGCGCAGAAAAGAAAAAAACAAACAACCCCATTATAAAATGGGCAAAGGATATGAACAGACACTTCTCAAAGGAAGACATCCGAGCAGCCAACAGACACATGAAGAAATGTTCAACCTCACTAATCATCAGGGAGATGCTCATGTTCTTTGGTGAATTTTTTTTACTGGAGATCTTGAACAGATAAAGTGACACACTTAAACCTAAAAACTGAAGAGCAGTCATTGATTTGAGGGGTTTTGTTGTTGTTGTTGTTTTGTGTTGGAGTCTCACTCTGTCACCCAGGCTGGAGTGCAGTGGCACGCTCACAGCTACCGCAGCCTCAACCTGCTGGGCTCAGGCGGTCCTTCTGCCTCAGTCTTCCAAGTGGCTGGAACCATAGGTATGCGCTACCACATCCTGCTAATTTTTTGATTAGTTGTAGAGACAAGGTCTCACCAAGTAGCCCAGGCTGGTCTCAAACCCCTGCACTCAGGCAATCCTCTCGCCTCTGCCTCTCAAAGTGCTGGGATTATAGGCGTGAGCCATGGCGCCTAGTTCTAGTTTGAGTTTTAATAAAAGTTCCTATCTAATTGTGTAACTGATAGTTTATGTGTGTATATTTTAACATTTTATTTATAAGCTATGCATAATTATCCTAAAATAACATTTAATGAAGATTAAAAGCCATAACATGAATGATCCAAAACACAGCATTGTTTGCTTAAAATTCTTCCAACCTTCACACAGATGGTGTGTTAAAGCCCTTCATATATTGACTTGTACTCTGCTAAGCATGAGAGAAGCAACGAAGACTATTTGCAAAGGCACCAATCCCTGTTCTCAATATGTTTGCAGTCTCCAGGAAAGAGACAGAAATGTCAAACAGCAATTACAGGGCAATGTGGTGCATGCCTCATGTTCATGAAAGTTCATAAGACGTTGTCTCTCCCAGAGCAGAAACATGATGGCTAGGGTCTGGTGGGGAGGGTGGCACTTGAGTAGAACCAGAAGGACAAAACATGCAAGCAAGATGAAGGTTGTGTAAGGTCAGGAGAATGGAAGGCATGCAGGAGAAAGAAGCAGCACGCACAAGAGTCCTGAGGCGAAAGAATGCTGTAATCCTGGGACTTTGGGAAGCTGAGTGGATTGCCTGAGCCTGCAGGTTTGAGACCTGCCTGGGGAACTTGGCGAGACCTCATCTCTACAATAAATCAAAAATTAGCCAGGCGTGGTAGAGCACGCCTGTAGTTCCGGCTACTTGGAAGGCTGAAATGGAAGGATTGCCAGAACCCAGCAGGTCGATGCTGGGGTGGCTGTGAGTGTGCCACTGCACTCCAGCCTGGGAGACAGAGTGAGACTCCAACTCAAAAAAAAAGAAAAAATTGCAGCTATAAATAAGAGTAGCCTCATGTTGGAGAGAGGAAGAGAGGCAAGTCTACACCTAATTAGTTTTCAGTTCACACATAAACTCTCCAGACAGCCCTCTTCCACCTTGACTTCTGCACTGAATGGCCAGAAACAAAAGTGCCAGCCCTGTACTTGAAGGTGGCGTTTTTAATAATGACTGGGAAACAAAGCAATGGTTTGATTCTGACCCAGGAATACCATCATTATTACTCTCTCCTAAAGTATTTGCAGATGAAAGCGGTGCACTCATGAAATGTGCAAGGCTCTTTACATAAGCTTCTTTTGTTAAAAAAAAAAAGTCATTCCTTTGATCCCATCTCACAATCTACTTAAAATAAAATACTTTCAAGATTTTCCTTTGGCAGAGCTCAGCACAAAAATGGAGCTACCATAATGCCAGCAAGAATACAAAACTTTTTTTTAAGGACCGCAGGATATATTTCCATTTGTCTATACTTAGCTCTAGGGGTAGTACTGGGCTTAAACTTAAATTATTTGTCATTTTAACATCTCTCTGCATTCAACTCCTCATGGCTGTCTTGGCAGCAGAAAGAGATCTCTCCCAACAGGAACCTAAGGTTGTAGAATAAGTTATTGTGGATAAAAGTGTCAGACTACATGGAAACTCTACTGATGAGATCTATTACATGAGTCCACATATCAAATGCAACCATTCTGTGGTCTTTTACTCCTGAACCACTAAGAAGCCCACGGATTCCTAAGATAGGGTTTTAAATAATCTTGAATTTTTTGCCAGAGGCTAGTTCAACCTTTGAGAAAAATATTATGACTTATAATAGGAGGGAGGAACCAAAAAAACTGGAATTTATTTATTAAAAATTATGTATTTATTCTTACATGTTTCGACTTCAGTCCCTGCAAAGTACTCTCAGATGCAATTCACCTGTCTGATGCAATTCACCTGCCGAGATGCTTTTTCCGCTGATCAGAACAGTTTTTGAACTCATCAATTTTGATGCCTTTTAGTGCTCCTGCCATTTTTTGTTTCACCTCTTTCACATGGGAAAAATGTATCCCTTTGAGGGCTTTTTTCATCTGGTGAAACAAAAAAATGTTGCTTGGGGTGGGATAGGGGCACGAGGATCATGCTGTTTTGGGTCAAAAACTGCTGGACACTCAGCAGGATGCGGGAAAACATGTTGAAAGAATCTCTAAAAAAATTTCACTGAAGCTGAATGCAGCCTCTCACAACAATGCTAGCTGGTACATTGATGTAGATGGATACCTAGAACACTTACTTAGCAGGACCCCACCCTCCAAAAAGTACTGTGAGGAGGCCTCCCTCCAAAAAAGTAATTCCTGGGGTTTTGGGGGGTTTCCCGTCTCGTAATCACATATGAAAATAAGAGGTCACAGTTAACCATCCAAACTATATTAGTTCACATTTCTTTGCCACCTGGGAAATGGTACTAGTAACAAGAATAAGTACAATAATGTTGTCATTTAAAAATGGAGACGAAGCTGTGCATTAGGATTTAAACTAAATCTGTGGATTTGATAGGGCTTTTGTTGTTTCAGGGAACAATGTGTATTCAAGAACCATACATTAGCTGGGCATATTGTCCCAGCAGTACAAATCTCTTCAGTCCAATAGTAAATACTGAGCATAAAAACATCAAGCTTTATTTGACAAAAATCTTCAATAGCCGCCATGTATTGTTTTCCAGAGTGGAAATCATCATGCAAAAGTACAGATTAAATAACTCATATGCAATAGAACAGCAAAAATATTACTTTTTTAAATGGGGGAAAATAAGTATGGCTCACTCATTCTCCTGTTCCAAGAGCATATGTGGTGTAATATTTTCAGATGAATATTATATGCCATACAAATGAGGTTATGTTTTAAACATAACAGTGAAGATTTAGAGATAATTTCCAACAGATTTCAAAAATCACATTGGATTTAAACTACTTGAGCCTCTTTTGCTAACTTATAGCTCCCAGAAATTTCTCCCCGTCGGGATGTCTCTGCTAGGTATTATACCCATTGGTTTTTATACCCTTATACTAACTAATAAGTTTTACATACATATGACTTCAGCTAGAAAGGTCGCCAGTGGTTGTTCTCTGATTCACAGTGTTAAAGATAGAACTATAGCAGTTACCCACACTCCACCAGGCTTTCAGACCCTCAACCCCAAATGCCTCCCTGATATTTTGGAAGTAATTAGGTAGGGCTCTCATTGGAATTTAGTCAGCAAAATGATTACCTGCCTGCCTTGAGTGGAAAATTGACATAAATAACCATAAGTAAAACAAAAACCTTTATCTCACCATAATTTGTGTATTCTTTCCTTGGTTAAAAGCTGATTATATCACAATGAATTCAGTATAAGATATGAATATGGTACAATGAGTTAACAGGAGAGAAAATAGATTTTATAGCCTCTTTCCAGAATTGAGGTATTATTTAACTTTTTTTTTTTTTTTTTTTTTAGTCAGAATATAACACCATCACCCAGGCTAGATTGCAGTGTCACGGTCACGGCCACCCCAGCGTTGACCTGTTGGGCTCAGGCGAGCCTTCTGCCTCAGCCTTCCAAGAATCTAGAACTACAGGCATGCACATCACACCCAGCTAATTTTTTGATTTATTGTAGAGATGAGGTTACACCAAGTTGCTTGGGATGGTCTCAAACCCGCAGGCTCAGGCAATCCACTCACTTCAGCCTCCCAAAGTGCTAGGATGACAGACTGAGCCACCGAGCCCTGCCTTATTTAACATTTTTAAACTGGACAACAAATAAAGTGGCTAACCTATCAGACATTTTTACTCCCAGACCTTAAACTTCTTTTTATACTCATAGGAGTATAAATTTGTATAAACTCCTAAATTAGAGCACATGGGAAAAATATCTTTGCATTTATCATGTAATAGTAGCCATATAGAATCATCTGCATTTATGGCATGTAAAGCCATAACCAATTTATGAGTATAATAATACAGTAAGCTTTAAAACATAATTAGAGTCTTCAAACTCTAGCATGGCATGTGTGTATGTGTGTGTGTTTGTGTGTATGTGTGTGTCAGCTTTACTGAGATATTATTGATATATTAAAAACTGCACATGTTTAATATGTGAATTACATGTGTTGAGTTTGGATATATGCATATGCTTGTAGTACTGTAACTCAGTCAAGGCCATAAACATATTCATCATTTCCAAAAGTTACCTTGTGTCCATTTGTGTTTTATTAGGATTTTTTTTGTTAGTATGTGTGTGTATATGTGTGTGCACGTGTGCTAAAAATACTTAACATGAAATCTACCCACTTAATAATGTTTTTGTTTTTGTTTTGAGTCAGAGTCTTACTCTGTCACCCAGACTAGAGTGCAGTGGTACAATCACGACTGACGACAACCTTGACCTCCTTGTCTCAGGCAGGCCTTCCACCCCAGCCTCCTGAGTGGCCAGGACGACAGGCATGCGCCACCACGTCCAGCTAATTTTTTGATTTTTTGTAGAGACGAGGTCTCACTATGTTGCCTCCTACTATGTTGAGCCCCTCCTGGGCTCAAGGGATCCTCCCACCTTATCTTTCGAAAGTGCTGGGATTATAGGCATGAGCCACTGCGCCCCGCTACCAACTTAATAAATTTTTAAGTGCACAATACCATACTGTTAATTATAGACAGTATGTTGTACAGCAGATATCAAGAGCTTATTCGTCTTGGAAAACTGAAACTTTATGCCCATTAAGGAACAGCTCCTCAATTTCTTCTTCCTGTAGTCCCTGGCAGTCATCATTCATTCTATTCTCTATTCTGTGAGTTTGACTATTTAGGATACCTCCTATAAGTGCAATAATATAGTACTTGTCCTTCTATACCTGGTTTATTTCATTTAGCATAATGCCCTCAAGGTTTAGTCAAGTTATAGCATATGTCAGGATTTCCTTCTTCTTTTTAATGCTGAATTGACTGTATATACTACATTTATTAACCATTTATCTGTCCATGGACATATGGGTTGTTTCCATATTTTGGCTATTGTGAATATTCCTGCCTTGAATGTGAGAGTGCAAATGACTTCAGTTTTCTTAGGTATATACCCAGGATTGGTGTTACTGAATCATATGTGAGTTCCATTTTAATGTTGTGAGGGACTTCCATACTGCTTTCCATGGTAGCTGCCCCATTTTACACTTCCACCAACAGAGTGCAAAGTTCAATTTTTCCACATCCTCTCCAATACTTATTTTTTATTGTTGTTCTAAGTGATGACCACTTTAGCAGGTGTGAGGTGATATCTCATTGTGGTTTTTGTTGCATTTACTTGTTGATTAGTGATATTGAGCATCATTTTATATACTTGTTGGTCATTTATATGTCTTCTTTGGAGAAATGTCTTTTGAAGTCCTTTGACCATTTTAAAGTCAGGTTATCTGTCTTTTTGCTATTGAGTTGTAGGTGTTGCTTATTTATATTGGACATGAACTATCTATCTACTATCCATCTATCTATCCATCCATATCTATCTATCTCAAATAAAAGATTTGCAAATGTTTTCTTCCATTCAGTAGGCTATCTCTTCACTCTGTTAGTTGTTTTCCTTTCTGCACAAAAACTTTTTAGTTTGACGTACAAGTCTCTCACCTCCTTGATTTAGTGTATTTCTCAGTATTTTATTTTTTGTCAGTGTGTAGAAACAAAACTGATTTTTTATGTTGATTTAGTATCCTGCAACTTTACTTAATTTGTTTATTAATTTTAACAGTTTTTTAGTGGCATTTTTAAGGGGTTTTTTTATTTATAAAACTATGTCATTTGCAAACTAAAACAATATAACTTCTTACTTTCCAAATTGGAAGTCTTTTATTTCATTTTTCTTGCCTAATTGCCATGGGTAGGACTTCCAGTTTTATGTTGAAGATAAATGCTGAGAATGAACATTCCTTCCTGAATCAGGAAGGAGTATAAACTAACACCAATAACAGATAAGGAGGCAGAATCAAGAATCTCCCCACAAAGGAAAGCCCAAGACCAGATGGTCTCACTGGTGAATTCTACTAAACATTTAAGAAATGATTAGTGCCAATCCTTTCAACGTTTTCTTTAAAAAATTGAAGAGAAAGAAACCTTCCAAACTCATTTTATGAGACCAGTATTACCTTGATACCAAAGCCAGACAAAGACACTACAAGAAAAAAAAAATTATAGATTAAGTATATTTTTATATAGTCCAGTCAGTTCTTTGGAACCATGAGGTCTTTATCTGTGAATTTAACCAACTGGGGACTAAAACTTAAAAAAAAAAAGAAAGAAAAGAATAACAATACAACAATTTAAAAATGTACAAATAAAAGACTATATAGAATAACAACTATTTATATAACAATTACATTATAGTAGGTATATAAGTAATCTAGAAATGATTTAAAGCATAGAGGAGGATGTACTTAGGTTTAATACAAATATATATAATGGACTTGAGAACTGGTGGATTTTGGTATCTCAGAGGTCTTGGGACCATTCCCTCAAGGATCCCAAGGAATAACTGTACATATAAAATTTCCCCCAGGAATATTTTGCTATCAGGCTACATAAGGTAGAATTGCCAATTAAATTCTGTGATCCTTTATTTCCATTTCAGGTGTAAACACAGTGATATTTCAGAGATTTCTAACAAGATAGTTTAAAAGTATGGGATAAATATAAAGACAGGGACATGCTGTTATTTAGAAGTAGTAGTTGATCCACACTGGAGGTGTTTTTCATACCTCTGAATGTTTGTAGAGTCATTGGGATCACTGCAGATGATGTCTTTGAGTTTACTGAGGACTGTTATTTCACCCATAGTGAACTTAATGCAAAAATGTTTCTGCAAGGTGCTTTACACTTTAATATTTCTAACTAATAGGACATTTCAAGTGAGTATGCTACAGTTGCGCATATGTGTGAGCCTGTATTCCTCCTGACAATATACATTTCAGAAGTTTTAAATAACATAGACACCACTTCCACAGGGTTCCATAACCATTGTAAAATTTATCTTCATTACTACTCTTCACATTGTTGTGCAATTATTTATGTCTGTTTCCCGCACTGGACTTTTTAGCTATCTGGGTGATATGGTCCAGTGTTATTCATCTTCACTTTCCCAGCTCATATCACATTGTAGCACATAGGAGTGCTACAACAAATATTTGCTAATTAAATAAATTACATGGGTAACACATTTGGGATCCAGACTGTGGAGAGAGCACAATATCCTGAATTTTTTGGTTATTTTAATGAGTCATAAGAAACACCATAAATAATAAACATTAGTTCTAGCACTTTTCTCTTTCTGGAACAATATAATGCAATTATTTACAAGAATTCCAATGAGATTTCATTTCTCATAAAATAGAAAACCAGAAAACAGTCACTTGAATTTCATCATCCCTGAATTCAATTTCAGAGGAACCTAATTTCCCAACTCTCAGGTGAAACTTCTTAAGAAAAGACAGACTGGCTTCATGTCTGGAAATGTAGGGTCTGTGAATCTGGGCTCTTGGACTAAGACGTGTATTTCCTTTGTGACTTCATCTATGCAATGAAATTTATAAGCTGAGAATTTGAAGAAAAAGGATGATAAGTAATTTCAATTATATTTGGAAAAAGTTATTTTATAAGACTAAATAACAGAATGATCTGCTCTAGTCTATGAATTAGTACAAAAATCATTTTAAAACATTAAGGTTATTAGTCACTACCTTAGGTAAAATAAATAAAACTCAGTGATGATAGTGAGAATAGTAAACAGTTTAATACATTTTTTTCCATTCTAAGTGTATATTTGTCTACTTAGGCTAGTATAACAAAAGATCATAGACTGGGTATCCTAAACAACACACATTTATTTCACACAGTTCTGGAAGCTAGAAAGTCCAAGAGCAAGGTACCTGCAGATTTGGTTCCCATAAGGGACTTCTTCCTGGCTGGCCCACGGCCTCCTGCTTGCTCTGTCTTCACGTGGCAGAGAAAGCAACTTCTCTCTCTTCCTCTTCCGACAAAGCCCCTAACTCCACCATAAGGACCCCGCCCCGTAGCCTTATCTAACCCTAATTACTCCCACAAAACCACATATCCAAATACCATCACACTGGAGGTTTGGGCTTCGACATGTTGGTTTTAGGAGAGCACACCCAGTTCATAACAAAAGGGAAACATTTCACTGGTTTTTGTTTTCTTTAATTCCATCAATACCAAGGATGGTCTAGAACTTTCTTAAGAGCCTTATTGATAGAAGCTCACACTTTAATTGAAGGTTTAAAATGATAACAAGTTCTAATGAAAGAAAAGACCATGGTGTCCGTGGCAGTTGCTGAGGTGTGTGAACATGGGAAGGTGTTGGGCACATTAACCCAGAGCAACAAGATTATCATCCAGGTATTACAACTAGTTACTCCTAATGCTAAATCTAAGAGACTAAAGAAAATCTCTGACTTTATGTTTTTATTAGCAAAATATTCGATTCATTTCTAAGACTGCTTCTTGTGTTTATCAAAATTATGTTTCCAATAGTACTATTAATAATATTTCCTTTTCCATGTTCCTTAACCATCTATCTTCCAAACTGAGGAATTTATTCCTGGGAACTCAAAAACATAGTGTCTCTTCAATTAATCTCCCACTGGTTTGTCATGAAAACTGAAATTATTTGATGTCTCTCTAAACTCAAGGAAACTCAAAGAGTTATAGTAACAATGGGTATATTTTCTTGGTAAAAGAAAGCGTTGAACTATTAACACCCATAAAATATCACCACTCCGATTACAAGAATTTGGCACAAGGGAGATAAGTCTGAATGGGAAAAAGAGCAGAGGAGGAGGTGAGAATTAAGTGGTGTCTCATTACAAACAGGGGTTTGCAGAAGCAGTAGGAAAAGTTGGGATTGGAAAAGAAGGAGTTAAAAGTCCTGAAAAATAATGTGGTAGGAAGGAATGACTCAGACTGCAAAGACCAACTATATACATATATACATATCTATGCGTGTGTTTGTGTGAGTGTGTGCGTGTGTGTAATTATCTTGCAAAGTCTAGGCCCTATGCAATAAATGTGATTGATAATCTGTATGCACAAATTGAACCTGTGCCTCCCAATTATACATCAACCCTGTCTACCTTTGAAACTCCATCTTAACTATCCCATTTCTATGCCTTCTACCACTTTCCCTTTTTAAAATCTCTTTCAAAAGCCAGTGAGACTTACATACCCTTAGTCTCCTATGACCAACATGCCTTCATGTCCTCAGATTCACACCTCGCTCTCCAACTCCTCTGTGTCTACGCAAAATCAGAATCGACACTTCCTATCTGGACTCCTGCCACTCTCTCTTTACTGGCTTCCCTACTTAAGGCTCTGGATGCTCTTTCCTTCAGATATTTTGCACTCATCAATCTAGCCAAGTCTTTTTTCTTTCCACTCTCCAAAACATTAACGTTACAAGAGGAGCAGTTTCCTCACGCTTTGGTGTGAATTCCCTTTAAAGTTAATGTGGCCCTGGGGAAGACTTAATCCCCTCTAAATTTAACCAGCTCTTCAGATAGTTGTGCCTCAGGTGTTGTTAGAAGATTCAAAGAAATAACCTTTTAGGGGAATTGCGGGGTCATGTGGAAGAATATACCCTGAAGAACTCAAATCACTCTATAAAAAAAGAAGGCAGATTCTTAGCCCCCACGGACCCTCTCATGTCTACTAGGCATCTCCAGGAGGTAGATACAGAGCACCATACACTGGACGCTGAGATACCTATCCCAGTCCCATGCCCCCAGGTAGGAAAGGCTCTAAGAGCAGTGATTCCCAAGCTGCAGGGTACAAAATAAATTAAATGTGTCCAAAACAGCATCTTAGTGAAACAGACTGAAGCAGAATACAACTGACTAAAATAGAAACTAGTAGTGTGCATCACATGTAAGAAAAGCATATAATGTGTGTGTGTGTGTGTGTGTGTGTGTGTGTACATGCACACCCTAGCCCCAATGTAAACTGCCAAAGGTTCAAAAGCCACCTCTTCAGTAAAATTACATATGCAGAAATCTGCCTACTGGTAAAATTTCTTCACTCTAGAATCCATCTGGTCTTAATCTTTTTTAAAATTCAATTTCTTTTCCATAATCTTTTTAGGCAGGGGTAGGCAACTGGCCATCAAACTGCTGCCAACTACCTTACTCTAACCTATTCTTTCCCCCAGTATTGTTGCCCAATAGCAAATGTTCAAGTAGACAAGGGTCTGCCTTGTAGCATTTGAGAGAGACACTCACATCATCCCACGTTTCTACAAGGTCAAGGAACATTGATTCAGCTTCTAACACAACTAATCTGGTTCAGGTATTATGACGGGGTCTTATTTAGTCTGAGAACGACCCTAGTATTAATAAGAAGAAATGTGTTCTCTTTCTTTTCCTAGATGTAAAGAGAAAAAAGTGTATGCTAACAAAAAACTCTTTTCCTAGGATGACCATTTTCTATATTGTTCATATATTGTTGGCTTCTTAACAAATTCCTACACATATTGGGATCCATCCTTCAAGGACATTGTCTTAACTTTCATCAGGAATCAATTAGGAATCATTAATTGGTCTGCCATTTATCTGATTTTTTCAATGCAAATGTATCCTTTGATGGAAGATCCATATCTTCCAAACTCATATCTACCCCAAGGAAATGGGAGATTCAAAATAGTGCAAAGCATGTTGCCTGCTCCAGAGCTTACAAAACATCCTAGAGATGGGAACTTTATTTAAGAAAGAAAGAAAGAAAGAAAAAGAAAGAAAGAAAAGAAGGAAGAAAGGAAGGAAGGAAGGAAGGAAGGAAGAAAGAAAGAAAGAAAGAAAGAATGAAAGAAAGAAAGAAAGAAAGAAAGAAAAGAATGCAAGTTCACAAACATATATGCTGCATGAGGCTCCATAACAGTTAAAACCATGTACTTCAGTGGTATTATGAGCTAAATTTTATCTCCCCCACAAATTCATAATTTAAAAATGAATTAGGGAGTGGGCCCTAATTCAATATAACCAGTGTCTTCATAAAAAGACATTAGGGCACATTCACACATAGAAAAATGATGATGTAAAAACACAGGACGAAGATGGCCATTTATAAGCTAAGGAGAGACTCTTGAAGAAATCAAGTGTGTTGATACCTCAATCTCAGTCTTCCAACTTCTAGAATTGTAAGAAGGTAAATTTCTGTTTTTAACCCAACCCAGTCTGTGGTACTTTGTCATGGCAAATTAATCAAGTAGAAGAAATATAAATAAATATAATTACCAAACAATTATTCTCACTTATCTTTGCTGCCTGAAATAATATTTAATTCATAGGCATAACAATCTCCTTTGGACCTTTAGTTTTAATATGGGATACATAAAATATTTTGCTAGCATGAATTACTACAACTTGCAAGATTATTTGGGACATCTTTCTAATAAATTTTTTCACTAACAAAATAAAATACACTGTTCACATCTTTTCACATCAATGTAGCATACACTCTTAACCTATCTCTTAACCTAATAATGGCATTTGAATATAGTTATTTATAAATAGTGCCATTATACTTACAATCCTAATTTTCTTCTTCCTTTTCTGAATAAACAGAGTATCAGTCAAGTTTCATGTCATATCAGTCATTCCCAAACAGGGTCAGAGGAGAAATTTGATTTCCATATGGAGAAATTTTTTTCATTCAGATGCATTAGCATCGAGTAATCCTTTTTAAGGGCATACTGCCACAGAAAAAATAGTGTCAATATTATTGTGCTTGGGAAAGTACTTAGGAGAGTCTTTGATTTATAACTTCTAGATCAAGTCTCCATAAATGTCCTAAGAAAAGATAATTGGAGTTAGTATTATATTAAAGATGACAAGAATCTCTTTTAAAGTGACTAAAAAAGCATAATGTAGCAAACTGGGGAGTATATATGTATTCTAGACTTCAACCTATCTCCAGTTAATAGGAATCCTCTGCATGTCTCTCCCAATGGAAAGTCAATGTTTTAAGAGATGGAGGGCTTTAAGAATTCTCAAATGGATGGATAGATAGATAATTGATGTAAAGACATATAGATAAATTATTTTAACAATTCACTATTCAGCGTCAGTAGGAGACATGGCAAGTTGCAGACTGAAGCAATAATTGCAATCTATTTTTCTACACAAGGCAAGTATAGAAATAAGGAGACTACTAATTTAAAAATATAAATTAAATTTGAAATAACCTGAAAACAATGATAAAAGAAACTTCCAAATGTTTGCATACTGGCATTCAATCTAACACTGTGTTCTACTTCAAGCTTACACAGGCATTTAAAGGAAGTTAAACGTTGGCTCTGAAACACAAGCAACACAATTGAAAAAGTTAAACAATTTAGTTAATAAAGTATGAAATATGCCAAGTTAAAAATAATCCTTGAAAACACTAAAATGAGGCAAATGAACGCCACACAGTCTATGTATATGTCTAATTGTAAAACAAATAAACTTTTTTTCTCTTTTCAAACAAAAGTTTGCTCCTGTTGGTAGCTCCTACCCACAGAGCACTCAGAGTACAGAATAACCTCAAAGGTCAATTGTGTGGAGCTCCAGGGAGCTTTTCCGGATGGAAGAACTGCTAGATTACAGTTTTCACTCTCTCCCCGTGTTATATAGGGAAAAGAAAGCCACCTCGGTCCTCCCACAGTGAGCCATGCTGAATATGCCCTGGATATCCACAGGCCATAAACTGGACTATCAGACCGTCACTAGGTTATCTGGGATCACCAGCCTTTCCAGGTTTATTTCCTTTCTGTACCTCACCATCTCAATAGTTGTGCCTCACTGTTCCATGCCCTAGCTTCTTGCTTTTTCCAACGTTGGCTTTCTCTCCTCTTCCTTCTTATCTTACCGTTTTCCTCCTCTAGCATGCCATCACCATCATCTATAATCCACACCTTTTTCAAATTCAAACCCTTCTGTGAAGCCTTTTTGGTTTTCTCAGGTCAAATATAAATTGTTGTAATTTCACTGTTCTTAGCTTACACATCTTGAGATTTAATCTTTTCCACTTCTTTTTTTTTTATTTTTATTTTTCTTTGAGGTCTCACTCAGTCACCTAGACTGGGCCTGCTGGGCTCCAGCGATCTTTCCACCTCAGTCTCCCAAGTAGCCAGAACTACAGGCACGTGCTACCACGCCCGGTTAGTTTTTTTGATATATTGTAGAGACGAGGTCTCGTCAATTGCCCGGGTTGGTCTTAAACCTGCAAACTCAGGCCATCCACTTTCTTCGGCCTCCCAAAGTGCTAGGATTATAGGCTAAGCCACCGAGCCTGGCCAGTCTTTTCCACTTCTTAATGGATCAGATGATAAATCTTAAATGGGATGTCACATGTACAAATGTATGGCACGGACTGAAGTTTAGTGAACATTTAGTAAACATTAGTTATTATTAATATGATGATGATGTCTTAATAACGCTCATATCCTCTTGTCTGCTTAGCATAGTATGGACGGTATTCTGTACATAGTTGATCCTCAACAAATATTTGTTGGTTTTGTTTTTATTTTTCCTGTTGCAGTCTTACACACACCGTTGCCTATGCTGGAGTACAGTAGCATGATCACAGTTCACTGCAGTCTTGAACTCCTGGATCAGGCAGTCCTTCTGCTTCAGACTCCCAAGTGGCTGGAACTAAAGGTGAGCACCAGCCAGTATACGGTGAAGTATTGAGTCACAACCTAATTTTTGGATATGGAGGCAGAACTCAGCATTATCTAAGACAGTATTAGAAAAGCCTGGGACATTTGGGTGGAGGAGAACAAAAACAAAATACATTTTTGTTTTCACAAAGCACATTTCAGCATGCATATCTGCAGCAAAGTCAAACAGTGTTACAAACGTCTCATTCAAATTGAAGGGTGGGAAGATTCTAAAAACTCTGTATAGATTACTACTTTTGCTACGTAAAATACAGAAAATGATTGCTATTCTCTATATCTTATGTGCTGATTGTATTGTTTTAGTTTATTTTATTTTTTTGAATTGGAATCTCACTTCATCGCCCAGGCCGGAGTACAGTGGCACACTCTCAGCCACCCCAGTGTCGACCTGTCTGGCTCAGGCGATCCTTCCACTTTAGCCTTCCAAGAAGCTGGAACTACAAGATCATGCTACCACACCCAGCTAATTTTTTGATTTATTGTGGAGATGAGGCTCACCAAGTTGCCCAGGCTACTCTCAAACCCGTGGGCTCAGGCAATCCCCTCACCTTGGTCTCCCAAGTGCTGGGATTACAGGCTTGAGCCACTACGCCTGGCTCATTGTTTTATTTTAACAGATGTAAAAATTCACAGAATACATACATAGAGGTCATTCCAGATATTGTTTCTAACACATTTTTCAAAAGAATCTGAAGCTTTTTAACCAAAATCCTTTACCCAAGAGGTATTTTAAGACTCAAGTGTAAAGAAGGACTGTTATCCATAATTGAGCACAATTTAAAACAAAATCTGGCCAGGTGTGGTGGTTCATGCCTATAATCCCTGCACTTTGGGAGACCAAAGTCAGAAGATTGCTTGAACTCAGGAGACCAGCCTGGACAACATAATAAGACCTGTTTCTACATACAAAAAAAAGAATAATAAAAAAAAAAAACCTCAAAAAATTAGCTGAGCATGGTATTGCTCACCTAGAGTCCTAGCTACTTGGAAGCCTGAGGCAAATGCTTACCTGAGCTCAGGAGGTCAAAGTTGAGTTGAGCTGTGATCATGCTACTATACTAGCTTGAGTTACAGAGTGAGACTCCAACTCGAAAATTAAAAAATAAGCCGGGCTCGGTGGCTTAGCCTGTAATCCCACACCTTGGGAGGCTGAGGTGAGTGGATTGCCTGAGCCCGCGGGTTCAAGACCCGCCTGGGCCAGCGAGACCTCATCTCTACAATAAATCAAAAAATTAGCCAGGTGTGGTAGCGCTCGCCTGTAGTTCCAGCTACTTGGAAGGCTGAGGCGGAAGGATCGCCGGAGCCCAGCAGGTCGAGGTTGTGGTGGCCGGGAGCGGCCACTGCACCCCAGTCTGAGCGACAGAGTAAGACTCCAACTCAAAAAAAAAAAAATTAAAAAATAAATAAAAGAAAATTTGTTTCTGAGCAAATATAATATGATTTTACAGCTACTATTTAAGATTTTAAAATTAAATTACTATTTGTAATGTAATTGCAAATTACTGTTTGTTATGTAGTTACTATTACAACTCAAAACAGTCTACAAATATGCATTTATTTGCC
>CAUYQG010225390.1:0-15937 GCA_963574415.1 Tarsius wallacei | reverse complement strand
TATGGTAATCCAAACAACATGGCACTGGCATAAAATCTGATACATAGACAATGAAACAAAATAGATAACCAAAATAAATGTACGTATTTACAATCAACTCATTTTTTACAAAGGTGCTGAAAACATGCATTAGGGAAAGGACAGTCTCTTCAATAAATGTGCCAGGGAAACTGGGCATTTATATGCAGAAGAATAACACTAGACTTTTACATCTTACTTTATAAAAAAAATCAAAATAGATTGAAGACTTAAATGTGAGGCCTGAAACTATAAAACTATTCAAAGAAAACATTGGAGAGATTCTTCAGAACATTAGTTTGGGCAGAGATTTTTTTTTTTTTTTTTTTTTTGGTTAAGAACTCAAAATCACAGGCAACCTAAGCAAAAACAGGCAAGTAAGTTATATGAACTATTTTATTAAGTGTGTAATAAAAGCTGAGAGCCAGGCAAATTGCTCTGAACTATGGAAAGGGCTAACACAGAGTGGTGAGAGAATTGGTTGGGGAAAAGAAATTAAGGGTAAGGTAGTAAAGCTTCTGTCCTAAAAAGGAAGCAATTAAAGTGAAGAGAAAATCTGCAGAATGGGAGAAATTATTGCAAAATATCCATCTGAAAATGGATTAGCAACCAGAATATATAAGGAATTTAAATAGCTAAGTAGCAATAACTAATCAACTAAAAATTATCAAAAAATCTGAATAGACATGTCTCAAAAGAAGACTACTATGGTTTGGATATAATTTGCTTGGACCCACCACAGTATTCAGTTTTTTGTTTATATGACAGTTCGCTTAGAATGATAGTCTCCAGCTGCATCCATATTGCTGCAAAGGACATGATTTTGTCCTTTATGGTTGCATAATATTCTATCATGTATATGTACCACATTTTCTTCATCTGTCCACGTTCAATGGGTATCTGGGTTGGTCCCATGTTTTTGCTATTATGAATAGTGCTGCAATAACAGTGTACATGCATGTATCTTTTTAGTAGAGTAATTTATGCTCCTCTGGCATATTCCCAGAAGTGGCATTGCTGTATCATATGGAAGCTCTATTTTTAGTTGAGAAAATGTCCCACTGCTTTCCACAAAGGTTAGACCAACTTACATTCCCACCAACAGTGTAGAAGCGTTCTCTTTTCTCCACAGCCACGCCAACGCCTGTTTTGTTTTGTTTTGTTTTGCTTTGCTTTGTTTTGGTTGACTTGTCAATGATAGGCATCCTTACTGGTGTTAGGTGGTATATAATTGTAGTTTTGATTTGCATTTCTTTGATGGTTAGTGAGGCTGAGAATTTTTTCATATGTTTGTTGGCTGCTTGAATGTCTTCCTTTGAAAAGTGTCTGCTCCTGTTCTTGGCCCATTCTTTAATGGGGTTGTTTGGTTTTTTCCTGTCAATTCATTTGAGTTCCCTGTAGATCCTTGATATTAAGCCTTTGTCAGATACAGAGCTTGCAAATATTTTTCCCATTCTATGAGTTGTCTCTTTAAACTCTTGATGGTTTCTTTTGCTTTGCAAAGACCTTTTAGTTTGATAAGGTCCCACTTGTTGAATCTTAGTTTTTGTTGTATTTGCTTTTCAGGACTTGGCCATGAATTCATTGCCTTTTCCAACGTCCAGGAGGGTGTTCTCTAAGTTTTTTTCTAAGATTCTTATAGTTTAAGGTTTCACATTTAAGTCCTTGATCAATTTTGAGTTAATTTGTGTATATATTGATAGGTAGAGATCCAGTTTCATTCTTCTGCATGTGGTTAACTAGTTTTCCCAGAGCCACTCACTAAATATGATTTCCTTTCTCCAATGTTTGTTTTTGATAGCTTTGTGGAAGATGAGTTCGTTGAGGGTCTATGGTTTTCTTTCCAGATTCTCTAGCCTATTCCATTGGCCTATGTGTTTATTCCAGCACTAGTATCTTTTCTAGGTCAGTGAAAAATGATGTTGGCATTTGGATAAAAATTATATGAAATCTGTAGATTGCCTTAGGTAGAATGAACATCTTGACGATATTGATTCTTCTAATCCATGAGTTTGGGATGTTTTTCCATTTGTTTGTATCATACTTGATTTATTTGAGTAGTGTTTTGTAGTTATCATTGTAAAGGTCTTTCACCTCTCTGTCCAGGTAGATGCCAAGATATTTCATTTTTTTGTGGTAGTTGTGAATGGTATTGTGTTTTATATTTGATTCTCAGCCTGCTTGTTGTCAGTGTATAGAAATGCAATGTTTTTGTGCATTGATTTTGCATCCCAAGACTTTATCAAAGTTTGTTATTAGTGCAAGGAGGTTTTGACAGACTCTCTAGGGTTTTCTAGGTATAGAATCAAATCATCTGCAAAGAAAGGTAATTTAACTTCCTCTTTTTCTATTTGGATGCCCCTGATTTCTTTCTCCTGCCTGATTGCTCTGGATGGGACTTTCAGTACTATGTTCAATAGAAGTGTGAGAGTGGGCATCCTTGTTCCAGTTCTTAGTGGGTAATGCTTCCAGCTTCCGCCTGTTAAGAATGATGCTGGTTGCAGGTTTGTCACAGGTGGCTTTTATTATTGTGAGGAATGCCTACATGTTCGAGGGTTTCTATCAAGACAGGATGTTGGATTTTATCAAATGCTTTTTCTGCATCTAATGAGATAATCATGTGGTTCTTGGCTTTACATCTCTTTATGTGATGGATTACATTCACTGATTTACATAGATTGAACTAGCCTTGCATCTTGGGTAAAAAGTCCACCAAGTTGTAATAGTTTATCCTTGAAATGTCACGTTGGATGTGATTTGCTAGAATCTTGTTGAGAATGTTTACATCTATGTTCATCAGGGAAAGTAGCCTATAGTGGTCTCTTCTTGTTTGGTCTTTGCCATTTTGAGGTATCAGGATGGTATTGGCTTCATAGAATGAGCAAGGGAAATTTTCTTCTTTCTCAATTGCCTGGAATACTTTCAGTAGGCTTGGTAAGAGACCTTCCTTTTATGTCTTGTAGAATTCAGCTGAGAGACCATTTGGTCCAGGGCTTTTTTTGGTGGGGAAGTTTTTTATAACTATGCCAGTTTCTTGGATTGTTATTGTTCTGTTTACTGTTTCAGTTTCTTCCTGTTTCAATCTTGGGAGGTTATGTGATGCCAGGAATTCCCTCATTTCCTCAGATTTTGTAGTTTATTTGCATACAGATGTTTGTAGTAATCTCTGACAATCTTTTGAATTTCTTTGGAGTCTGTTGTAACATTGTCTTTTTCATTTCTGTTAATTCAAACTTTCTCTTTTTTGGGGGGCAGGGTCTGTCAATCTTATTTATCCTATCAAAGAACTAGTTTTTTTGTCTTGTTGATCATTTCTATAATTTTTTGGACTCTTTAATACAACTGAATTTATTTTTAATAATTCCTACTTTCTATTAAATCTAGGATTGAATTGCTCTTGACTTTCTAGCCCCATTAGGTAGGACATTCGGCTGTTTATTTGATATCCCTCTATTTTCTTGATATGTGTGCACAATGTTATAAATGTCCCTCTCAAGACGATTTCATGGTATATCAGAGGTTTGGGTATGTTGTATCATTGTTTTCATTTGTTTCCAGGAATCATTTTTATTCCTGCCTTGATTTCTATGTTAACCCAAAAGTCATTCAGAAGCATGTTGTTTAATTTCCATATATTTGTGTGTTTTGGAGGATTCCTGTTGGTGATTATAGTTATTTTTATTCCACGGTCTGAGAAGATGCTTAGTATGATTCAACCTTTTGAAATTTGTTCATGCTTGATTTATGCCAGGGAATGGGTTCAATCTTGAAGTGTGTTTTAGGCACTAATGAGAAGACTGTATAGTCTGTGGTTGTTAGGTGAGGTGTTCTGTAGTTGTCAATTAGGTACAATTGGTCAAGTGTTGAGTTAAGGTTCCAGATTTCCTTGCTAGTGATTTGCTTCAGAGATCTGTTCGCAGGGTATAAAGTCTCTGACTATAATTGTATGGGTGTCTATGTCCTCTCTTAGTTTAATTAGCAATTGTTCCATAAATCTGGTTGTTCCTATGTTGGATACATATTATTTGCATAGGCCAATGTCCAAAAGAGTATCTTAGGTTTACTTCTAGCATTTTTATAGTTTCAGGTCAGGTCTTACATTTAAGTCTTTAATCCATCTTAAGTTAATATTTGTATATAGTTGTTGGGAGCTGGCCATGGAGGCCCACTGAGCGTTAGGGATCAGGGAGGGCCGTGGACCCTGAGACCACTAGAATGAGTTCAGGAGCTGTTGACTCCATTCCCTCTCCATTTTGATATTTGGCACATTCAGTCAAAAGGAACTTCGCTGACCTAAGCTGGCTACTTTGAGCCTGAGACAAGCACGGCAAACTTTAGAAACTCATTGTTCCCATTTTTCACTGACTGTGGTTTTGGCTTCACTACAATTTATAGTTCAAACTTAGGTCACGTTTGAGAGTATTAGTGCTGGTAAGGAGCTTTTATTTTTGCAACAGTACCATGTTGTTTTGGTTACTGTAGCCTTGTAGTAAAGTTTGAAGTTGGATATTGTGATGCCTCTGGGTTGGTTCATTTTGCTTAAGGTTGCCTTGGCTATTTGGGCTCTTTTTTATTTCCATATGAATTTTAGAATTCTTTTTTCAAATTCTGAAAAAAAATGCTGCTGGTAGTTTGATAAGAATTGCACAGAATCTGTAGATTGCTTTAGAAAGAATGGACATTTTAACAGATTGGTTTTTCTAATCCATGAGCATGAAATGTTTCTCCATTTTTTATGACTTCTATGATTTCTTTCAGCAGTATTTTGTAGTTTTCCTTGTAGCGACCTTTCACCCCCTTGATTACTGTACTCCTAGGTATATTTTTTGTAGCTATTGTAATAGGGATTGTGTTCTTGATATGGTTCTCAATTTGAAAGTTATTAATGAATAGAAATGTTACTGATTTTTTAATGTTGATTTTGTATCCTGAAACTTTACTGAAATCATTTATCAGGTGTAGGAGTCTTTTTGCAGAATCTTTAGGGTTTTTAGGTATAAAATCATATATTTTGCAAAGAGAGATAACTTGATTTCCTCTTTACTTATTTGAATGCTTTTATTTCTTTCTCTTACCTAGTTGTTCTGGCTACAACTTCCAGTACTATGTCGAAAAGGAGTAGTGAAAATGGATATTCTTGTTCCAGTTCTTAGGAAAAATGCTATTGTCCATGCTATTGTCCATACCATATGACTTTGGCTATGAGTTTGTCATAAATTTCTCTCAATATTTTGAAGTATGTTCCTTTGATGCAGAATTTGTTGAAGGTTTTTATCAGGAAAAAATATTGGAATTTATCAAATGCTTTTTCTGTATCCATTGAAATGATCATATAGTCTTTGTGTTATTTTTATTTAAGTAATTAATCCCATTTATTGATTTGGAGAAGTTGAAACATCCTTGCATCCCTGGAATAAAATTCACTTGACCATGATAAATTATTTTGAAGTTCTGTTGGGTCCAATTGGCTAGAATTTTGTTGAGGATTTTTTGCATCTATGTTCATCAGGGTTATTGGCCAGTAGTTGGTTTTGTTTTGTTTTTTCTTGTGCCCTTGGCTGATTTAGGTATATGTGTGATTGGTTTCATAGGATGAGTTAGAAAAGAATCCCTCTGCCTCAATTATTTAAAATAGCTTCTGTAAGATGGTACCTGCTCCTTGTGATGTGCCTGGTAATATTTGTCTATGCAACCCTCTGATCCTTGGCTATTTTCTGTTTTTATTTGTTTTACTAATTCAATTTTTTATCTCATTATTGATCTCTTTGGTTTCAATTTCATCCTATTTATCCTGTTAACCTGGGATGTTGTGTGTTCTAAGGAATTTATCTATTTCCTCTAGATTTTCTACTTTGTGTGCAGAGATTCTCACAGTAGTCTCTGAAAATCCTTTGTATTTCTGTGGCATCAGATGTAATGTCATATTTATCATTTCTGATTGTACTTATTTGGATCTTCTCTCTTTTTTTCTTTGTTACTCTAGCTAATGGTCTGCAAATATAGTGTATCCTTTTCATTTCAATGATCCTTCATATGCTTTTTTGGTCTTAATTTCATCTAGCACTGCTCAATTTTGGTTATTTCTCATCTTCTGCTAGTTTTGTGTTGAGTTGTTCTTCTATTTCTAGTTAGGTGCAATATTAGGTTGTTTATTTGGGTTCTTTCTATCTTCTTGTTTTGGGTATTTAGCACTGTAAGCTTTCTTCTTAATATTGCTTTTGCTACATAATAGAGCTTTGGGCTTGCTGTCTCTATTTTCTTTTATCTCAATGAACTTTTTTTAATTTCTGCCTTATTTTTCATTGTTTCCCAAGAGTAATTCCAGAGCATGCTGTTTAGTTGCCCTGTATTTGTGTGGTTTTGAGAGTTCCACTTTGTGGTAATTTATATTTTTATTCCACTGTGGTTTAAGAAGATTCTTGGTATGATTTTGATGTTCTAGAATGTATTGAGACTTGCTTTATGACCAAGTATGTGGTCAGTCTTTGAGTATGTTCCATGTTATAAGCTGTGGTTGTTGGTTGGAGTACACTGCAGATGTCTATTAGGTCCAATTGGTCAAGCTTCAAATTTAAGTCCAGAATGTCTTTGTTAGTTTTCCAGCTCAATAATATCATTCTGTCAGTGGATTGTTGAAGTTCCCCACTATACTGTATAGCCATTTAATTCTTTTCTTAAATCTAATAGTAATTATTTTATAAATCTGGGTGCTCCAATTTGGGTTTGTATATACTTCAGATGGTTAAATCTTTTTGTTGACTTGAACATTTTACGATTGTGTAAAAATTTTTTTAGGTTTTTTTTTGTTTTTTTTTTAGTTTAAAGGCTATTTTATCTGATATAAGAGTAGTGATCCCTGCTACTTTTTGTTTGCCATTTGCATAATCTTTCTCCATTCCTTTAACTTGAGCTTATGAGTGCCCGCCCTTACATGTGAGTTGGATCCCTTGAAGACACCAGGAGGATAGGTTTGGTTTGTTCATCAGATTTGCCACTTGATGTCTTTTGAAAGAAACTTTAGGTAATTTATGTTCAAAGATAATACTGACATGTAAAATTTGTTCTTGTTGTAGTGTTGTTACCTAGCTAGTTACTTTATAGACTCTACTGTGTAGTTGCTTTCGAGGGTCTGTGGGCTATGTGCTTACAGGTGCTTTTGTGGTAGCAAGTATCATTCTTATGTTTACATGTCAGAACTTCCTTAAGTATCTCTTGTGGGGTAGTGTGGTGGTGATGAATTCCTTTAGGGATTTATTGTCTGAGAAAGAGTTTATTTCTACTTCATTGAAGAAGCTTAGCTTGACTGGATAAGAAATTCTTTAGCCGGGCTTGGTGGCTCAAGCCTGTAATCCTGCGCCTTGGGAGGCTGAGGTGAGTGGATTGCCTGAGCCCATGGGTTCAAGACCCACATGGGCAACTTGGTGAGACCTCATCTCTACAATAAATCAAAAAATCAGCTGGGCATGGTAGCGCGCGCCTATAGTTCCGGCTCCTTGGAAGGCTGAGGTGGAAGGATCGCCGGAGCCCAGCAGGTCGAGGCTGCGGTGACTGGGAGCGGCCACTGCACTCCAGTCTAAGCGACAAAGTGAGACTCCGACTCACAAAAAAAAAAAAAAGAAAGAAAAAAGAAATTCTTTGCTGGCATTTCTTTTCTTTGGGAATGATAAAAATGAGTCAGGTGTGGTGGTGCATGCCGTCAGTCCCAGTTACTTGGAAGACTGAAGTGAGAGGATTGCTTGAGTTCAGGGGTCTGAGGCTTCAGTGAGTTGTGATTGCACCACTGCAATCCAGCCTGGGCAACAGAATCATACCCCAACTCTAAAAAGAGGAAAAAGAATGAAAACAATGTTCTCTTAATCTCTTCTGGCTTGAAAGGTTTCTAAGATGTTCACTCTTAGTGTGATGGGTTCCCCATTATAGGTGGCATGTCCCTTTTCTCTAGCTGCCTTTAGGATTTTCTTCTTTTACATATACCCTGGACAGTCTATGTGCCTTGGCTATAGTCATCTTCCATAATATATCACAAGATTTCTCTCAATGCCTTGTATGTTCACATAGACTTCTGTAGAAAGATTGGGAAAATTTTCCTAAATTAAATCCTCAAATGTGTTTTCCAAGTTGCTTCCTTTCTCTTATTCTCTCTGAGAAGTGGCAATAAGTCATAGTTTGGTTGCTTTATATAATCTCATACTTTTCAAAGGTTTAGTTCATTTTTTAAATCATTTTTATTTTTGTCCAACTTGGTTGATTCAAAAGGCTAATTTGAATTCTGAAATTTTCTTCTGCATGGTGAAGACTGTTGCTAAAACTTCCAACTGTGTTTTTAAATTCCTGTAATGAATTTTCAACTCCAGAAGTTCACTTTGGTTCTTTCTTAATATAGTTATGTCATCTTTTAAATGTAGGGCCATTTTCATGGGTTATTTGTATTAAATCTCAAATTTACTTGTCATCTAAATTCTGCATTCTATATCTGTCATTTCAGACATTTCCAACTGGTTTAGAATGCATTGCCAAGAAGCTAGTGTGATCCTTTGGAGGTGAAAAAACACTCAACTTTTGGTATTGCCAGAGTTCTTGCACTAGTTCTTTCTCATCTGAAATATCTGACACTTCTTTTTTTAACTTATTATTGTGTAAATGGGGTTTTTTGGCTTTTTATTCTTTTTCTCTTGAGGACATAACTGTGGTGTATGTTGTGTATGGTCGATTGGCTTTGTTTCTGGTTGTCTTCAGAGAGCAAAGACCCTGTATGAGTTCCTTGGTTGCAGATAGATTCATGCAATGGCTTTCTCAGAGGTCGTTTGCTGTAGCATGTATTTTTGTTTCCTGGTGTAGTCCAGGCTCCAGAGTAGTAGATTCCACTTAAGAGCAAAAGTCTTCAGGTAGGCTCTGTACTCCTCATGTGCTTTCCCTCAGTGGGGGCAGGAGCACAAAAAAAGCACAAAATGTGCCCTCACTCAGCAAGCACTTGCCTTTGCAGGGGTTGAAGCTGCTAAAGAACTGGCCTCTTTCCAAATACATTCCCCAGACCCCAACAGGAAGAGCTGCCATAGCATCCACAATAGTGTACTGGAGAGGAATGTGAGGGTGAGAGACTACCCTCTCTCTAAGTCTTTCCTTGGCTTTAGTGTTGCTCTCAGCCAAATCTACCTTTTCCTTGTTTCAAAGAGGTCTTTGGCAGGCTGCACTTCCGATCCCTTATAGGAAATCCATCCTGGGGATTAGATCTCTAGGAAACCCATTACTCCCTGGGGTCCCACAAGTCCCTTGTGCTTGCCAGAGTTAGTTTGCATCTTGGGAAAAGTTTGTGAGTGATCTGGTGAAGCAGTGGGTCACAGGAGGAGAATTCCCAAGCAGAGTAGGGCACCATGGATGGAAAACTGGTATGGCACCCACTATCTTGGCTTGGATCTGAGGGGGAAAGTAGCACAACTGCATGGGCCAGCAAGTCAGTTCTCTGTTCCTAAGAAGATCTCTAATTGCCACCAACAGTGTTGCCCTGGGTCATGAGGTCTGAGGAGATCCCTATCAGTTTGGCAGTGAGCAGACTGTTAGAGGAGTTAGGGGAGCAGAGACGCACTCCCACCTACCCTTTCTGCTTGGCCCTGGGCTCCTCAGGAGTCAATCTCAGCTTGCCATTGGCTGCTTTTTTTCTTATGCACCTTGGTCTCTTCACATAGGTACTCTGACAGGTCCTATTTCTCATTTATTTGTTTTCCACTCAATACTTGAGGATTCATCAGCAACTTTAATCTTCCTTCTGAGGATAACTGGAATGTGATACCCTTAGTCAGCTATCTTGGGGGGGACATTCTTTGTTTCTAACCATTTTCAGACATTATGCATGTGCTATTCCACTCAACATTCTTCTCTGTGCAGTTTTCCCTCATCTGTTTGCTTGACTATGTTGCTGCAGGTAATTAAATGGTTCCTCAAGCCTTTCCAAGACTCTTAGCAGTCATAGATAGATGTCTACTTTTGTTTTGTTTTGTTTTTGTGAGGGGATGAAGGCTGGCATCTCCTAAAAAGCTTTTGCACAACAAAGGAAACAGTCAACAGAGTAAAAAACCAATTTACAAAACATGAGAAAATATTTACAGATCACATTTTGATAAAGGGTTAGTTTCCACATATACATAACTCATAAAACAAAATAGAAAAAAAAAACTGATTCAAAATTAGGAAATACTTTAAAAATATGTCTCTAAAAAGACAAACAAATCACCAATAGGTATATAAAAAAATATTCACCATCATTAATTATCATTGAAATGAAAAACATCACATCTGTCAGAATGACTACTATCAAAAAGACAAAAGATAAAAAGAGTTGGCCAAGATGTGGAAAAAGGAAGCCCTTGTACATTGTGAGTGGGGATGTAAATTGGTGAAACTGCTATGGAACTTTCTCAAAAATTAAACATAAAACTACCATATTATTCAGCAATCCCTCTACTACACACACACACACACACACACACACACACACACTCACACACATATATATACACAAAGGAATTGAAATCTTAAAGAGATATGTGCCCTCCCATCTTTACTGCTGCAATATACACAATAGCAAGATTTGGAAACAACCTTAATGTCTTTCAACAGATAAATAAATAAACATATGTGACACACACACACACACACACACAGAGGAATATTATTCAGCCTTAGTAAAGAAGGAAGTTTTGTCATTTGCAACAAAATGGATGAAGCTGGGTGACATTATGCTAAATAAAATAAGCCAGATACAGACAGATAAATACCGCACAATCTCATATATGTGTAAAATCTAAAATTCTCAAACTCAAAAAAGCAGAGTAGAATGATAATTTCCAGAGGCTGGGGTAAGGGAGAAATTGGAATTTGCTGATCAAGGGGTACAAAGTTTCAGTTGTACAAATTAAGTAAGTTCAGGACATCTAATGCATAACAATGTGACTACAGTAAACAATACTGTATTGTATACTTGAAATCTGCTAACAGGAGAGATCTTTAAAAATTTTTAAAGAGATTCTCTAGATACAAGAAGACCACTACGAGGCAGCAGATCAGTGCCTCTCTCCCTAAGTTAAGCAAAGTAAGGACCCAGTCACCAATAGATAAAGACACCCTGAACAGTTTTCTGCACCCAGAAAAGGTCTCTTTGAACACACAGATATCAGAAAGCAATGGCAGACACTGGAATTCAGGCACCCCATCCCCCACTGTGTGCCAGGCTCACACAGGAACTGAGCCCTGCCCTGTGAGTGATCTGGACATGCTTTAGGTCAGTTCCTCCCTCTCAGTCACATGCAAGTCATTAGTCCTATGCAGGAAGACGAAATACAAAAGATTATCAGAGATTACTATGCACACCTGTATGGAAAAAACTCAATAACCTAAATGAAACAGAGGACTTTCTGACACAACCTCCCAAGGTTGAAACAAGAAAAAATTGAAACCCTAAGCAGACCAGTAACAATCCACGAAATTGACTCAGTCATAAGAAACCTCCCCACCAAAAAAAAAAAACCCTTTGACCAGATGGCTTCCCAGCTGAATTCTACAAGACATACAAGGAGGAGCTGATACAAATCTATTGAAAATATTCCAGACAACTGAGAATGATAGAATTCTCCTCAACTTATTTTATGAAGCCAATATCATACTGCTACCTAAACCTGGCAAAGACCAAACAAGGAAAGAGAAATAAAGGTCAATCTCCTTGATGAACATACATGCAAAAATTCTTAACAAGATTCTAGCAAATTGGATTCAACAACACATCTCAAGGGTCATCCGCCAGGACCAAGTGGGTTTCATTTCTGGGATGCAAGGCTGATTCAGCATTTGCAAGACCATAAACCACACGATTCTCTCATTAAACACAGGAAAAGCATTTGACAAAATCCAGCATCCCTTCTTGATAAAAACCCTTGAGCACCCAGGCGTAGAAGGAACAGTGAGAGCCATCTATGATAAACTCACAGCCAACATTTTCCTCAATAGGCAGAAGCCAGAAGCATTCCTCCTAAGCACTGGAACAACACAAGGATGTCCACTCTCACCCCTCCTATTCAACATAGTGCTGGAAGTCCTAGTTAGAACAATAAGGCAAGAGAAGGAAATCGGGATATCCAAACAGGAAAAGAGGAAGTTAAACTATCCCTTTTTGCAGATAATTTGATTCTATACCTAGAAGATCCTAGGGAGTTGGTCAAACGCCTACTTGCACTGATAAACAACTTCAGTAAAGTCTCAGGTTACAAAATCAACCTGCAAAAGACAGTTGCATTTCTATATATCAGCAATAAGCAGAAAGAGAAACAATTTAAAAACACAATCCCATTCACAATAGTCACAAAAAAGAAGAAATACTTTAGCATCCACCTAACCAAAGAAGTGAAAGATCCTTACAATAAGAACTACAAAACACAGCTCTGAAGGACAAACATATGGACTTTGCAGCAACTTGGATGGATTTAGAGTCGATCATACTCAGTGATCTATCACAGAAACAAAGAACAGAGTACCATATGTTCTCACTCATAAATGGACCTTGAACAATTCTAATACTATAAGAAAGCAATTGGCAGTAGTGGGAAACTGTCGCAGCGGGACAGTGGGATTGGCAGTTGAGGGAAATTGCTAGGGGAGGGAGAGGTACACCTCATCAACAAAGGTACCTGCATAGTCAACGTTTGTATACCTACCCCTGAATTGTACTCCACATCTTTATAATAAAAAAAAAAACAGCTCAAAGAAATCAAGAATGACACAAACAAATAGAAAAGCAACCCATGCTCATGGATTGGAATAATCAATATTATCAAGATGTCCATCCTACCCAAGGCAACCTACAGTTTCAATGCAATACCCATCAAATTACCAACAACATTTTTCACAAACCTAGAAAAACAAAACAGATATTCATATAGAAACAAAAAAAGAGCACAGATAGCCAATCAATCCTCAGCAAAATAAACAAAGCTGGTGGTATCACATTTCCAGACTTCAAACTTTATTACACGGTTAAAGTAACCAAGATGACATGGATTGGTACAGGAATAGGCACATGAATCAATTGAACAGGACACAGATTCTGGAAGTAAAAACATCCTCTCTCAACCAACTCATCTTCATCAAAGCCATCAATAATAATCACTAGGGAAAGGAAGCCACATTTAGTAAATTTGCTGAGGAAACTGGCTAACCACATGCAAAACAGTAAAACTGGACCCCTACCTATCACCACATACAAAAATCAACTCAAAATGGATCAAAAACCTAAATGTGAAACCTCAAAGTTTAAGAATCCTAGAAGAAAATGCAGGAAACACCAATATGCACATCAGTGTAGGCAACAATTTCTTGACCAAGTCCCCCACATGTGAATGTCATAAAAACTAAGATAGACAAGTGGGACCTCATCAAGCTGAAAAACTTTTGCACAGCAAAAGAAACTACTAAGAGAGTAAGAGACAACCCATAGAAAGGGGAAAAAATTGCAAATTATGCATCTGACAAGGGCTTAACACCCAGAATCTACATATTACTCAAATAAAGTTAAAGAAAAAAAAAAAACCCATTAAAAAGTGGGCAAAAGACATGCACAGACACTTCTCAAAAGATGACATACAAACAGATGACAGACACACGAAAAAAATGTTCAGCCTTACTAATCATCAGAGAAATGCAAATCAAAACTACAATGAGGTATCACCTAACTCTAGTAAGGATGGTTATCATTAATAAGTCAAAAAACAACAGGTGCTGCTGATACAGGTGCAGAGAAAACGGAATGCTTCTACACTCTTGGTGGGAATGTAAGCTAGTTCAACCTCTTTGGAAATCTGTGTGGCAATTCCTAAAAGAACTAAAAATTGCTCTTCTGTACAGTCCAGCAATCCCTTTCCTGGAAATATAACCAGAAGAACATAAATCACTCTACCAAAAAAGACACCTGCACATTCATATTTATTGTTGCAGTATTCACAACAGCAAAAACATGGAACCAACCCAGCTGCCCATTGAAAGTGGACTGGATAAAGAAAATATGAATTTTCCTGAGGAAGGGGGGGCACACTTCATCAACAAGGGTACCTGCAAAATGAACATTTGTATACGTAACCCTGAATTGTACCCCACAATTTTAAAATAAAAAAATTAAAAAGTTTAAAAAAAGAAAAGAAAATGTGGTCATATACATGATAGAGTATTATGGAACCATTAAGAAAACAAAATCGTAGCCTTTGAGGCAACTTGGATGGAGTTACAGGCCATCATACTAAGTGAACTACCACAGAAACAAAGAACTAAATAACCACATGTACTCACTCAAAAGTAGGCTCTGAACACTAGTCACATTAACACAAGAATGGAATTGGCAGTCACAGGGCACTGCTAGGGAATGGTGGGGGGACATGATAACACAAAGAGAACCTGATCCACTACCAGAGGGAGTGAGGGCCAGTTAGAAGCCCAAATTTCACCTATATGCAGCCTATTTATGTAGTTAATCCTCACTTGTACCCCACAACTCTATAATTTTAAAAAATGAATAAAATAAAAACTAAAGGAAAATGGTAACTATGTGAAGTGATGGATATGTTAATTAGCTTGATTGGGGAAAATACTTCAAAATGTATATGTATATCAAAACATAAAGCTATACCCCTAACAACATACAAATTTTGTCAATTATACTTCAATAAAGATAACAAAAATTAAATGCTGATATTAAACAGAAAAAGTACATATATAAAATATTTCCTATTGTTTTTGTAATGTTAATAAAAATGTTGAGGGAAATTTAGATATAACAAAAAGATATTACCGCTTCCAAATATCGCCTCACAACGTGCATCAAGATCATGGCAATCTCCATCATAACAAATAAATTTATTATTTTTGCATGAATGTCCATTGTGTATAGTTATGTCAGGACCACATTCTGCTGAACTTCCATTACAAAATTCACTGATGTCACAGTCAACATGTGCTCTGGGCCTACATTCAACACCTGCTCTTTGAATCTAATAAAAATTGGAATATAAAAACAAAGCATTACATTTAAGATTGTTGTGTTTATCTGTATTTATTTTAAAATTGTGTTAATCATTTGCACTTTTGATTTATTTATTCATCAATATGTTATACCTTTTGTATAAATCATTGTGCTAATAATATTAGAATATAAATTGAATGTTATCAACTAAAATATGAGATAAGACATATATACACAAAAATGTTTAACACAATCTGATGTGATGAAAGTCAAAGTTTTATTTGTGTTTTCAAGAGAAGGGAAGAAAGATCACTTTTTGCTTAGAAAAAAATTATTTCTTTTGGGTAAAAATATTGTCATTTTGTCAATTTCCAAATAAAATAGCCTTATTCAAACCCTAGATTGTAAGTGTGGGATACTTTCATGTTATATTACTAATGCAAAATATAAATAACTGCAGAATGAAAAAGAAGGGTGATTAAAGATGCAATTAAAATACCAGAGTCTTTGGAGAGGAAGGAATTATAAACTTCCTCTTGAATCATAGTTAATTAACTCTCTCATATGCACAATTCTGAACATTTATGTACAGAATCATAAATGACCATCTATCTCCTCTATCTCACAATTCTTAATTGATGAATTCAAGTTGACACTAAAAATATCACAGAAGTAAGAATGTAATCACAGCCGGGCTTGGTGGCTCAGCCTGTAATCCCTCACTTGGGGAGGCTGAGGTGAGTGGATTGCCTGAGCCTGCGGGTTCGAGACCCGCCGGGGCAATTTGGTGAGACCTCATCTCTATCATAAATTTAAAAATTAGCCGGGCGTGGTAGCGCGCGCCTGTAGTTCCAGCTACTTGGAAGGCTGAGGCGGAAGGATCGCCGGAGCCCAGCAGGTCGAGGCTGCAGTGGCCAGAAGTGG